>NW_019014690.1:920790-937333 GCF_000150535.2 Carica papaya | reverse complement strand
CAAAAAATTACGAAAGAACCGAAGCTTACCTGGCGGCGGTGCTCTCGGGTGCGGCGGCTCTCCGGCGAAGTTCGTGTTTTGGTGATTTGGCTCCGATCAACCTGTAGAGAAAAAAAAATGGTGATCACGGTGATATAAAAATTGCATCAAACGGAGGCCGGGAAGGGCCTCATCGGAGGCAAAAACCGAGGAGGGGCGCGGCGGCGCCGTTGAGTTTCGGCCGTTTGGCCTGGATTTGGGCTCCGATTTGGCCACAGGGGAACTCAGCGTGGAAAAACGAGTCGCGGGTATGAAATTTACCTCGATCGGCGGTCGAAAATCTCCCCGGTGCGGCGGCGGGTGGCGGCGGCCGGCTCCTCCGGCGTCTGGTTCGTCTTCTCCGGCGAGGACAGGCGGCTAGGGTTTTTGTGGTCAGGTGTGGGGGTTCTATTTATACCCTTTTGCTTTTTGATCTCAGCCGTTCATTTTGATTTAATCTGGGCCGTCCGTTTTTGATTGAATCTGGGCCGTCCGTGCGCGCGGGAACGCATCTGAGCCGTCCGATCGCGCGCACGCGGATCGCCAACGTGGTCTGTCTCCGGGTTTACGTGGTCTTGCCACGCGGCAGGTCCTGGTTGGCCAGGGCTACTGACTGGGCCGCTGACGTGGCTGCTGATGTGGCGCTTTTTTTTTAACTTAATAAATAAAATTCATAATAAAATAACAAAATTGCCCAATTTTCTGGACGTTACAACTATGTTGTCAAGTATATACGAAATTATGATATATATAATGTTATTGTTTTCTATAAATTTCACTACGGTATGTGGACGATAAATGATTTTATTATTGATAAATGAATTTATTTAATTTAGTGCTCCATTAGTTGTTTTTTATTTTTTTTCTACCAACTTTTATTTCTGTATCAATGATATAGTGTGATATTCTTATTGGGGTAGTATATGTCATCCCTTATTTAACAATTACAGATTAAGAGGAACATGATTCAGAACCCGATCCAGAAGAAGGTTGCGAATATAATGCTAGTTTTCTTTATTTTCTTTTTATTTCATTATTTCTTTGTATTTTTTTCAAAAGTGTGAATTCTGTAACACTAATTGGTATTTTAAATTATTGGGTAAGAAATATAAAACTTGAACATTTATTTCGTTTTTGCACTTTAATTATCATTTATTTTTTTTAGATATTTATGGGGGTCCTTACATATTTGCCCATAAGTTCCAAGACCTTTAGATTTTTATTTTATATTTATAAAAGATAAGTATTCCATATTACACTCGAATTATAATTTTAAAAATTAATATATATTAATTAAAGTTTTTATTTTTGTATTTAACAAATTTAATTATTATATACTTTATCAAATTTATTTTTATATTAAAAAATCATGTAATATATAATTTGGAGTTAATTAAAAATTAGATTTTGTTTCTTATATTTTAAAATACCTAACAAATCATTAAAATGAATTTCATCTTAATTTTTACATTTTCTAGGATGAAAAACGTCCTCCCGAAGACTGACGTCAGTTGGTATGTAGCACAGCAGTACGATAAAGCTTGCTCCACATGATCCCTGCTCCGAAAATATCCTCTGAAAAAAGATTTTAAAGCCGCGTGCCGCCTCTACCCCTTACGCTTCTCTCTCGTTGTTTGAGTTCTCGTTTTACAAAGCTTCGATTTTTCGCCTCTGTTTCGCTGGTATGCTGCTTTTATGTTCTAGTTTCTTGTATATTTGACTAAAGTATGCGATACTCTGGATAAGATATCTGTTGCCTATATTTCGATTTATTTGATTTGTAGCTTCAGATCTGCAGAATGCTTGAATAGTCTTAGAGCTACAGGCTGTTGCGCGTTCTGTTTCCGTTAGACGGAGCAAAGATAGATGGATTAAATCTGGTTTTCCTGTGATATGTTGTTTATTATAAACCAATCTTTGCAAATTAGCTATGAAATTATCCTATCTGTGATTAGGTTGAGGCTTTTTCTTGTATGTGATATTAGATTTGATTTTAGTATTTTTGACCTAAAATCTTTCTGGATATTCAACGTGTATTAACCTTTTAGGTTGTTGATGATCGAAGGTTTTTGTTGTAGATCCTAATAATTTCGCTAGGAAATTCTAATGCTGGTAACTCGAAGGTTGAATATTGCTGCATAACAAAGAACAAGAGGAAAGTTATTATATTTTTATAAATATACGATTCAGATGATACTGACGTTATCTCTTGAACAATTTATGTTTCTAGGGTATGCTTATGGCTTGGGAGGTTACATGATGATTTGGTACTGCTGCTTAGCTACGATTTGTTGAGAGGCACTGGATATATGTTTAATGATTTCATTTAACTGAAAAATTTGTATTGAATAAATTGAGACAAGATAACTGTGAAAAAATTAAATTGCATCTAAATTACATAATTGAAGTGATGAGACAATCAACTTTCACGGAATGTGGAAATCTTCTCCTATTCAACTAGCACATAATTGATTGTTGATTATTCATCTTAACTTCCTATCTGTTTGGTGCGTAGTATAGGATTTTTCTTTGTTTATAATCTTTATTTTTCATTTAAAAGTTTTAATGGCAGCAAGGAACTTTATTCACTATAAGCAATCATTTTGAGTCTTTATTTGGTTTTATTGTTTTCGATATGACATATCTGCTTCTACTCTTGTTAGTTGCCACATCATAAGGTTTGTTGTTGCAGAGTCTTTTCATATTTAGATGTTACCATGCTAGATATTGTGGATTTTTTTGAATGCTATATCGACATGAGCCATTCCTCTAACATTTACACATGATGAGCTTATAATGGTATATTTTGCCTACAGAAGGATCTTGGAATGGATAATAGTAGATACATACTAATGTATGACAAAAAGGGTTTAATGATAAAACTTCGGAAAATTTTTTTTTGAACAAAACTTGGAGATCTTAGATCTTAATAATCGAAATAGTATCTCAATATTTGAAAAATAATCATGGATATCTGTTTCATAACTAAGTTAGAGTAACTTATTTATAGGCACCACGATACAATCAAAAGGAAATCTAGAAAATCTAGTAAGTAGGGAAATAAGCTAAATAGGAAGAACTAAGGAACTACTTAGGAAAAAGAAATTAAATCTTCCTATTTCTGTTTATTGTAAAACTTTCCAAAACTTCTATTTCTGCTAGAAAATAAATTAAAATTTCTTATTCCGTTTAGTGTAAAACTTCCCAAAACATTTATTTTCTTCTTCGGTTCTGCATCACAGAATTGGATTTTTTCCTTTCTTGATAATTCCTTTATTGAAAAAGTGCAGTTTAGAGAATGTCAGAAGACATGGAGTACCGCTGTTTCATTGGTGGCCTTTCATGGTCAACAACTGATAGAGGCCTTAAAGATGCATTTGAAAAATTTGGCCATCTTCTTGAGGCTAAGGTAATGATTGCTGGAAATATTCTGGTAAAGCTTTCACGTGTTATCATGTTGTATTGTCTTTATTACAGCTTTACAGTTTTCATTAGTGCACCAGCTTTTCCAGCGCTTGTATTATTGATTATAATGTTTTGGGTATGCAAGAAGCAGCCATTTGGCACCTAACTTCACTTTCTATTGGAAGGTTCTTGTAGTGGCTTTGTTTGTAGCAACTGCACTTATGAAGGTCAAGTCATGAGTTGAATAATTAATGCCTATATTTTTGAAAAAATGGTTCTAAGATGTCTTAGTGCTCTAGTAATAACATCAATGGTGTCTAATGAAATGTTCTCTCAAACATCTTAATAGTTCTAAATTAGTATGGATTTGCAGTTTTGTAATATTCATTTTCTTACTCAGGTAGTTGTTGACAAGTTCTCTGGACGCTCTCGTGGATTTGGGTTTGTCACGTTTGATGAGAAAAAAGCAATGGAAGATGCTATTGAGGCCATGAATGGAATGGATTTAGATGGGCGAAATATAACTGTTGATAGAGCACAGCCCCAGCAAGGATCAAGTAGAGATCATGATGGTGGCCGTGGCCGTGACCGAGGACATGATCGTGACCGCAACCGTGATTATGGTGGTGGGCGTGGTGGTGGTGGTGGTGGTGGTGGAGGAGAGTGCTTTAAATGTGGCAAGCCTGGGCATTTTGCTAGGGAGTGTCCCGGTGAAGTGGCTAGAGGGGGCAGGTATGGTGGCAGGGATGGTGGTAGGGATGATAGGTATGGTGGAAGTGGTGGGGGTGGTGGGAGTCGTTATGGTCCTGACCGGAATGGAGATCGATTTGGTGGACGCAACAGAGATGGTGGTAGTCGTGGAGGTGCTGGGGGTGACAGGTATAATCGTGATCGCTCTGGTCCATATGAGCGCCGTGGAGCAGGAAATGCTCGTTAAGAGGACTGCATCCTGTGGTAGGCATCTTTTTACATTTATTACTTATCAAATTCTCATGGTTACTGTTGTAGTGAGAGAACTATGTGGCATTTCTTGTGGCAGTTGAGGAGCTGATGGTTGTGGGTGTTTGCTAAGATGGAGTTTCTCTTTATTGGATGTGCTCTCTTCACATGTATGGACAGTTCAATACCCTAGACCAGTCCTTTCAAGTGCGAACCATGGAAAAAACCAATGCTTTTGTGTGTTCCTAAATGCTCTATTCGATGTTTTGGTCCCGTGTGAAGTCTTGTGCTTTCTTGCACTTAAGGATTTGGTCCTTTACTCTATGAATGCCCTTATTGCTGCTCGATTTCATGTGATCATCCTCTCACTTTTATGCATATGCAATGCTATTATGGAGGTGTTTTCGTGTTGGATGGTTATTAAGAGGACTGGTAGTAAGGATTTGACCATTGGGAGCTTGGTTCTTCTCACATGGAGAATATCAGCTGTCCTTATAAATGCCCATTTTGGCTACCCTGTTTTCATTAGCTTACTAAATAAACAGGAGTCAAGCGGGTAATCTATTTTCTTTAATGCTGCTGTGTGCCAGTTTAAAATTTATATCTTCCGGTATATTGATATGGCTAACCTTTTGGCAGGCTGCTTGGATATTTTTGGTCTTATGGATGCATTGTTGGATTTCTTTGTTGCTAACTGGGCATGATCTTAGATCTATAAAATTTGAAAGTCTTTGGGGGCCGCAACAAGCCATCTGCCATTTAATTGAATATACACCTCATGCATGTTCTTCATGATGCTGATGGGAGTGTTCAGTTCCCTTTAAATATGGGGCAAGTAATTTTGAAGCGTGATGGGTTGTGTCCGTTGTGCTTTGTTTCGAGTCTCTTCAGCTCTTTGTTCCTTTCGAACAGAAGCTTGTTCCTGCTATCTTTATATATTGCCTGTTCTGGGTCTTGGTTTGCTTTGCAAGCTTCAGATAAAGATGGTTTTGTTCAGGTCGTGTTGTTCTGGGTCTGGTTCTCTCTTTCCTTCGCATAGTAGGTGTACATCCACATTTCCAACTGCTAATTGCCGCATGTCTCCTGGTCTGTCATTGACCAGGTATCGAGAAGGAAAATTAGACATGTGATACTCATTAGTGTTAAAGTTTTATTACCAAATATTATATTGAGATCTAGTCATTGTGTTCTTTAAGTAATGTCCGTTTTTGGTAAGAAATGACATTATAGACAGGAAAAAATTTTCATTTCTTGCATGTATTTTTAACTAAACTTTCTCGTGTGGCCTCTGTAGTATATGACCTGCAATGGAGCTGTACATTTGATGTACTTAAAAAATGTTTTTGGGTTGATTCTTTTCTGAAGTGGATGAATAAAGGATTAGGATTTTTTTTTTTTAATCTGTAAAACAGGGTTGCAAATGGAATTGATCATTTTTCGTTTATAGTTCTTCATGCAGTTTTATGATTTGCTTGTGTTTGAATGCTTGTTAGATAGAAGGACGAAAGTGGGAAAATCATTTTGCCTTAGATGCTGGAAGAGAAATAATTAAAACATATAGAGGAATTATTATTTTTTGAATGCTGCGAGTTTCTTTTACTTGCTTGATTCAAAGATAAGAGAATCATGAAGGCAAAATGCCTGGAAGCGTTATAGCATTTTCGGTATATGTGATGAAATGAAGCCATGATATGTAATTAAGTCATGGTATATTTGCTTTTATGGAGGATGAAGCTGTGGGTGTTATTGGTTGTTGGGATATGGAGATTGGATGATCAAAAACCGGGTAATATTCTACATCAAAAGGTGCTTCTTTACAAAACTTTTGAAAAACTGCACGTAGTGATTTGATTTCTATGAAATGAGAAAAATTTCCTCAATATGACATTCCGATACCTACTTTTCTCTTTAAATCTAATTACTTTTGGCAACTTATACATGACTCAGTTCTAATGTCAGTTTGTTATTCTCGATATGTTGGTTAGTGATGTGATTCAATGGTCAAGTTTAAATGTATAATAAATGTGTGATTCAAATATTTTGAAATAATGATATGAAAAGATCTGTGGGGGCCAAAAATAAAATTAAGAATGAAGTATTTATATATTAAATTGATAAATTTTTAAAATAACATGGAATTGAACACAAATTCCTTTTTCACCAGTCTTACATCTAGCATCATGAGCTTTTTCTTCTCAGCTCAGGCGTTCCCCATTTCTGTCTCACCAAATTTGACAAACTGCCGTATAAATAAGGGTATCGACATTTTCCATTAATTTAGCAAAGATTAGTATGAAGTGCAAATTGTATCATAATGCATATTCTCTTAGAAACCTGTTCCTTCAGTTTATGATTTAAAAAACTTTCTGCATATTAATGTTCCTGTCAATCTTGGCTGAATCAAAGTAGAAGTTTTGTTTTCATTCCTTGGCTGTCGTTTTAAATTGAATATCAAATATTTATCACCCGAGAGACCCGGGTTCAAGTCCCGGCAACGGAATATTATTTATTTATTTATTTTTTAATTTTGTTCCATTTGTGCTCCTCTTACGACTCTTCAGTTATTATTATTATTATTTTCCTAGAAAATTTTTATTTTCTATTTAATTTTTCTATAATTCCTAATTTCATATCCACCAAATTAAATTATAAACAGAGAATTCCACTAGATTATCAGAGTGGTTTTTTGGGATAAAGTCATGAAAAAAATGTGCTCAACAAATTCAAATTTACGTAGAATTATCTTATAATCAAACTAAATTATTCACATGGACAAATCACTTTATATTTTAAGGAACCATCCATCTTCATGCTGAAAATCATTGCACCTTGGGATATTGATATATATATATATATATATATATTTTCAAATTTCCCAATCAATTATATACATTTATACACACCCGCGAACTTTGGTGAAGGTAGACTATAGTATTACTTCAATAAAACTGGTGTGTAATTAATTTGTACATATTCATCAGGTTATGATATGGATGGACCAAAATTCCAAGTTATTGGCTAATACGTTGTGTGTATTCTCTTGAATAACAGGGTGAGGGTGAGCACAGACAAGTAGAGCTCCCAAAGCATCAAGAACCAAAGCTTTGATGTCTTGTTTAGCCATAGAACCAGCCTGCTTTATCATCTTCACCACAGAAAGAATTCCAGAGGAGCCATTCTCATATTTCTCTGCGGGAACTTCTTCCAAATGCTTCTTCTCATCACCACTCTCCATTATTGTTGCAGCCGCTTTCTGGGTTCTGTTCAGCTAGTTGAATTTTCTATATATGTATATGTATGCATACACACAAGTATAGATATTATATTTGTGTGAATTTACTGTGATAGATATTGGTAGAAGCTGCCTGCAAAGGCTCGGGTTGAAGGGTATATATAGCTAACTTAGAGTTGTATTGTATCAATTAATTAGAATTTTTAATCAAGTGAGAGTGGGGATAAAAATGAGATGGATACCACGAGCGAATTCAGAAAACTAATTATTTGCATTTAATTATTCAACGAAATTAATTTAAGCATTTTTAAATAAAACATTATGGTATTGTATTGGTGTGTGAGTTAGCAACCAGGAGATACCAAGTGCTGCCTGTGGATTTTATATCTACAAAATTATGTAAAACTTAATTTGATCACATTTGAGAACTTAGTAAATGGTAAGAGCCTATTTTAGGTGCAGGAAAAACACGACTTCATGTTAAGAATTTATGTTTTAGCGCTGTGTATATTTATTACATATATGTATACGTGTTGGATAACTGTGATGGTATCCTATTAAGTAACGCACAATATATTGAGGGTGTACCCTAATACCATGGTTAAAAAAATGTTCCTCAACTTCTGGTTTTGGCTAATAACTAAATCGAATTTAAAATCAGCGTAACTGAATATTAAAATGTGTATTTATTCGTTATTTGTGGTATATTTGATTGCAATGAATCATGCATTGAGGGCTGTATATTATATTATAATTAGGAAAATATTCTTGGACTTTTAGGTATGATTGGTGAGAAGTTGATAATTAAAATGTATATTTGTAGAATACTTCTAATAATTTTAACGTTTATTTTAATTATTAATGATAATTTAGGATTATCGAGTTAAAAATATTTTTAAACTTTTATATTTGAGTCATGACGTTTCACATATTTATTGGCCGGACATCACCCAAAATTATAAATATTTTTTCACTAATTATAATGACTTATATATATGTATATGTTTATAAAAAACGATAGTCTCATTGTTACTATTGTCTCAATTTTTTATATTTGAGATAATTTTATAACTATAATATCATATATTAAGACTAATATGATTATTTTCATTCTGCGTGTTAATTATATTTAATAATAAAAATTTATTCTTATAAACCGTAACATATAGTAAGAAAACTAAGTTGTATATGTATTATAATTGAAATAACAATTATTTTAATTATAATGCTAGAGATATTTTTGCACCATTAATTTGTAGCAGATTAAAATACATAAATATAATATATGAAACGGGGAGTGAATTGGTGATCAAAGAAGTCACCAGATGATCTTCACTACTGAAAAGTAGGAGCAAATACACGAAGAAATCTACTTTGTGGATTTGTGTTATATTAATAAATGTATAGGAGTGTTCTTACCACACGAAAGCCACCAGCCGCTTCATTAAATAATCAAGACATTTTGGTGAAGAGGATTTTCTCGGCATAAAATAAACAGGAAAACTAGGTTAGGTATATATATATATATATATATATATATATATATACACATACATATTAATTACTCCATCTCCTCTTTATAATGATATATATATATATCATCGTGACAACTTTAATTTCCACTACTAAACCAAAACCAAAACCAATGTGCTTTTTATTGTTCTTATGTTTCCCATTAGTTACATCTATAAAATATAATATTAAAATAATAATTAAAGAGAGTTTAATTTGTTGGCACATATTTTTAAATTAATTTAACACAATATATATGTGTTAATATAAATATTAATTATCATTTTCTCTCATTACTTAGTAGTGGAAGTAGGATTTGGAGGAGCCAAGTTTGAAGAGGTTCCTCCTTAATGTGGTAAGCTGGAAATTCAATGTTGATGGGGGAGGGTAGAGGAAATTTGGTTCTGTGCAGGGATTTGTGGAGGAAGGAAATAAACATCTTCATTATTCTATGAGAGCATTTGCATCCGTCATTAACATATGGTAGAATTATCGGTAGCAAAAAATATTTTTTCAGTTTTCATTCAAGTCACACAATCTTATTACTTAACGCAAAATTTATGATTTGAAGATTATAATTACATATGTTTGATGATTATAAGTTGATAAAAAAATTAAAAAATAATTAAAAACGTACTATCAGACTACAAGTATTTTCTTTTTTATATATCTATTTATGTATTTTTTTTTTTGTCATTATATGTAAACATCATGATAATGAGTTTTAATTTTAAAATTTACTTTCGATGTTACATATTTTTTTTTCTCTTTCTTTTCTCACTCTTTCTCTTCTTTTTTTTAGGGTTTTCTAATGTATTTAGATGTAGTTTTAACATATAAGCTTATATATATAGGGCATTTTTAAGATCGTAATATAATTTTAATAGGTAATATTAAATTTAAAAAATTAACTCTGAGTTATATAATATAACATTGTAGATACTTTTATATCTACAATTAAATATTAGTTAAATTATTTTTTGCAGTAAGGTATTTTACCTAACAACTAATTTTATTCTAAACGAAGTACGTATATGGGTTGAAAAATGTCCTGCAAATCTATTTGGTTGGAGAGATGTTAGAAATGCATGGCATTCCGTAGAAGCAAAAGGCCTAGGGTTCACAGGGTGAGTTTTTTTTAGAGGAGTAATAGCAGAGGGCATTTATGGCAACAACTGGGATTAAATATTAAATATTTAGGCACATTGGATTTTCATTTCCATGCTCGTACATGTCGAAAAGTTTTCAACTTAAACCTGGAACGAAAACCAGAAAGTCCTGAAATTTTTTTTTTTTTTTTTAATAATTTCTTAAGACAATGCTTGATTAATTAAATCCCCATATCTTTACTAGCTTTCTTTTTATCTACCACATTCTCATCTTTTTGTTTCTTTATTTTAAAATAATTACTTGGTTCATGGCCATGGCTTCCACTCACTCTCCCTATAAAAAGAGGGCGTGTGCCCTCCACAAGCATTCATCAGTTTCTCTTGAAATCTTCTTCATTTAGCAGTTTCACATACACATTTCAAACCCTCTTTCCTTCTTTTCCAAATTCCAATCATGTCTGCCCCAAAAACCCACGACCATACCGACGTAGAAATGTCCATTCATGTCAATGGAAGTGCGGCAAACCAACCCCAATCACCTGAAGACACTGAATTCGACTACTCCCAACGAGCACAATGGCTTCGAGCCGCTGTTCTAGGAGCCAACGATGGGCTAGTTTCTGTTTCTTCATTGATGATGGGTGTGGGCTCTGTCAAAGACGACATCAAAGCCATGCTCCTAGCCGGCTTTGCAGGTCTAATTGCCGGTGCATGCAGCATGGCAATAGGAGAATTCGTTTCTGTGTATGCACAGAGAGATATAGAAACAGCGCAGATAAAACGAGAGAAGATGTTGAGCCAACCCGGAAACGATGATCAAGAAGTTATTGAAAGATCAGAAGTAAAGCTGCCGAGCCCCGGACAGGCAGCAATTGCTTCGGCCCTGGCTTTTTCAGTTGGCGGAGTGGTACCGTTGGTGGCGGCTGCGTTCATAAATGAGCATAAGAAAAGGTTGGCGGTGGTGGTGGTGGTGGCTGGCTTGGCGTTAATGGTGTTTGGAGTGGTGGGAGCTGTGCTGGGTAAGACTCCTGTGATGAAGTCTAGCAGTAGGGTGGTTATTGGAGGGATGATGGCAATAGGTATCACTTTTGGTTTGACCAAGTTGATTGGATCTGATGGGCTGCAAATTTAATTTAATTTGGATCTAATTAATTAATCAACTTTGGTGTTAAACCAAGTCTTTGTTAATCGATTTATGTGCTCTTTTTTTCCTTTTTACTGTGTGGTTTTACAATAAGTTGTCTATTGAAATAAGTTAGTATGGTTTTACTGAAGGAGAAAATGTAAAATGTTAACGTGTTAACCAGTGATGTACCTATGCATTCTGTGTATCTCCTTAAGGAATATGAATGAAATTGTGCTCCTTTTAAAGTTTCTGCTATAAATCTTCAAAAGGAATGTATTGAATATATACATGCATGTACAAACCTTATTTTTGTACAATGTATGGCCTGTATGCATGGACGCAGAATTCTCTCTTCTACGTTGCTTGCACAAACATGGCATCAGAGCTTCCTATAAGTATATACTTCTTCTTTCTCAACATCTTCAACCCTTGGCTCTCCACCATCAATCTCCAACTCGTTGACCTCTTACATATTCCACGTGATACTTCCTCTCTATCAAGTTAGCACCTAGAAAATATTTATCATACCTTCTCCGCTAGAATGCATTCCCTAGTAGCCGGACAACTTCATCTCAATTAATAATCCAAAATATATCATATGCTTCCCAAAGGAATAAGTGTTAATGGCCAAGCTCCTCTCATCTTTTTTCTTTTTCTTTGATGAGAAATTTCCTTATGTCCTCGGGTTAGAATCTTCTTTCGAAGCGTGAGATGTTTTCATGCAAAGTTTTTGACTCCGTCTCCACCAACCCATCAGCTTTAATTTCATACGATGTTGTAAGAACTTCAAGAAAATATAAGTCTATCTTTCAATTTCTCAAAAAAATAGTACTACTAGCCGACAAAACAATCATCCATCTGTCATAGTAAAATTTAATATTATAATATTCCGTAACTTTAGATTTAATTATAATTCTTTTATTATGACTTTAAATTTTAGATTGATCTTATCTCATTTCATCAACTTTATGATTATTATTTAATATACGAAATACTAGTAAAATCTTCATAGGAATTAATAGTAGCAAAATTATCAGTTAAATTGCTTCATTTTCATTAGGTAATTCTACCAAAATATTGCATGACTCTAGTTCCACTTCAAATCCACCTCTTAATTAATGTTCATGTTAGATTTGTAATATGAAAAACTACACAACCAAAATGTATAAAAGGTGTTATGATAATTGAGCAAATAGCAACACAGTGTCATTTTGATACCGCCAGGAAGGGGAAAAATAAACTCAAAGGAATCAAAAAAATTGAAAATTTGGATTTATGTCCAACGGATCACACCTATCAAGAAAAAGTTTTTTGTTTTGGTGCGACCCTTAGCCACATATGAGATAGCAGACGGTATCTCACATATTATAAGTAGGTTTTTGTTATGTTCAAACTACCAACAATTTCGTAGTCTAACACAAACATTTCATCATATAGTAAAAGATCTTTCTATTTTAAGTACGAAAAGATCTTTCTAACTTTAAAATTTAGATCGTGTACAATTATTAACTATGAAGGTGGAACTTACAAGTTAAGGAAGCAAAAATTATCATTGTGTCAATTTTAATACAACTAAAATATCTAGATTTCGCATTATTTTAATACTTTTGAGGCAAACACTAATCCTTTTATATGCTTCTTTCATTTGATAGTATGAGTTCCACTATCGTAAGTAATTTTTTAAAATTAAAAATTTGATTTTAAGATGTCATTAGAATTTTCAAGGAGAAGATAATTTAATTATATATATATATATATATATAAAGTCTTGAATATATTAACTACTATCTAATCCAAACAAGAAAATGGAAAAAGAAACATGATTTTCCACATCTGCCTAAAAAAATAAAATTTTCTGTTTATGTGGAACTTATTGAGAGATTATATAGATCAAATTCATTTACAAATTCACAATTTATAATAAAATAAAAAAATTAAAAGTATATGAATTAACTTTTATCATTTTAGAAAGAATCTTCATTGTATTTTAAATTAATTTAATTTAATGAGAATTTGTAAAGAAGATGGGAATTTCCAGTTTGATGGGTTTGATTTGAATAACCACCTTTCCAATATCAATTTTTGTTTGTTTCTACCCAAAAAAAAAAGAAGAACACAATCCACAAATGAACTGTATTTTTTTAATGGGAGAAGGTAGAAATTGATGTATTTTTTTTATTTAAAGAGGAAACTGGTGTTGAAGATGGATTCTTGACTAAGCGAGCATGTACCAAAGATTTATATATATATATATATATATATACATACATACATACTCGGCACCATGCAAAAAACATATCAGTCTTTACCATGGGAGTGCGCCATCCACACGAAAGGCACCAATAAATCTCGTGTGTTTATAAAGTAAACCCTCAAAATAATATTATTAAGAAGACTAGAGGATTTAAAAGTAAAGGGAGTGGGCAGAGCACAGGAATAATGCAATAATGGAAACATTTTGAAGACAGAAAAGTCATACTTGAACTGTACCAATCTACAATAGGTTTGATTTTAATTTACTACATTTAGTTACAGCTGTTGATTTCTCTAGTTTAATTTAGCATCTAACAATTATAGTCATATCTCAGCTATTTTTAAAATATTCAGATGAATCTCTCTACTATTTTCTTTTTTAATTTTAAAATTTTTTATTTTAATACTGTAAAACTACCACGTAAATTCAGATTAAATAAACATGTATGTCATATCGGTTGAATCAATATTCGTATTAGATATCACGATTACGATGAACTCAATTGTAGTTGTCAATTCCTGTTACTGTGAACTCAATTTATCTTTTTTATTTCCTTTAATTTTTTTAGTTAAAATCCAAATCAGCTATGCTACATCAATAATAATAATATAAAAAAAAATGGTAGAAAACTCTCTCCCTAGATTCACAAATTCTAAGCCCTCTCTTCCACTTCCAGGCAGTAGTAAGCCCAAACTTCATCTTCAACCAAGCCAAGCAGTAAAAATGGAGGACAAGTTGCACATGGTGGTTGTAATCTCGAAACACCAAAGAAAGAGATGAAGAGAGGATTAATACTCTCAAAGACACAAAAGACGACCAGTAGCAAATTTTTTCCCGTCTTACCCATAAATCGTCTGCAGTAAAAGGCTCTACCGCAAGTCACCCTTCTCCAAAAATGTAATTCAAGATGATGCCCTACTCTGCTAGATCTTTTTCTATGGAAACCAAGATCACCGAGAAAGCATACTGTTGTATTGGGACTTCATAAAGAACTTCTGTAACAATGAATTGCATGGCTATCATCCCTAGAATAAATGAACATGCCATTGGAAAGACTCCTCCAAATGCCTACTCTCCTAGAAACACTCTGCTGTTCGACTATTCCCAACCTCCTACATGACCAAGTACATAATCGGGTAGCTACTCTGATTTTGAAGTTGAGAAACCAGACACTTTGCCATATTAACACCTTCTCCAAAAGCCAGCAGCTCAAATCTATATTAATTTTGAAATTGAAAAAACAGCTTCAAAGCGCTCCAACATACATTTTTACATTTGAGATTCAGCAAATGGCATCCATTGGGCCAACAGAACAAAAGGGAATTGTAAAGAAAACATGAAAAGAACCACCTCTTTATTTCTTCTATTTACTACCATTTGGCTACTATGCAATTGGTTTACTGGGTCATAAAAAACCAGAAATTGAGAAACCTGCAAAACAGAAGGTTATACTATACTTCATAACCCATTAAGCCATCAAACTTGTTGGCATGCTGCTGCATCACCTACCCAAAAGCCTAAAGCTCCTTACCACCTAGAGGCTTTAACGTTATGCCTTAATGGAAAAATAGACTTATTCCTTGCAATTTCTAGATGGGAACCAAGAAATATATCATCAAACTGACCCAGTTTCTTAGAAATATTAGTGAACTAGTACAACAAATTATCATGGAGATACTCGGCCAACAAAGATAAGATGCAAACAAACATAATATATATATATATATTTTTTGTAATAAAATATATATAGATTTATATATTATTAGAGCAAAAACACAACAATGTGACAAATTTATCAAAGAGGAAACACATTAGACTGTTCAAACCAACAATATATTGTCTTCAATACTACTAAAGTTATTGGAACAATAACCCCTATTTTCTGGATTTTAGTTACATGGACAACTATGATGCTTACTTAAACCTCCCTACTCACTGGTAAAGGTGCACGAAAATTATTGTTATAGAAGAGAAAGATGATAAAATAACGAGTGAAATTAACACAACACCAGCATGCACATTCATGCACCCTCATACAAGCACATGCCCACATTTATGAATGACTTTATGCATGCTTGAACAGATAGAAGCTTAAATTTGTCCCTTTATTCTAGAAGCAGCAATCTGGTTTTCCAGAACCCTGGAGGACCATAAATCTGTCTCTCCAAGTAATTACAGACATGCATTTACACAAATATTTGCAACCATTTTAACCCAACTATATAAGCACTTTCATACAATACAAGGAGTAATTGCTCTCCTTAACATGGAAAAGGATCCAGCAAAGACATTAAACATGCAAGATATAACTAAAGAAAGCCCAATCCTACAGGCACACTTCAAGGACAACGTAAAAGCAAATTGCTTGAATATAAACAAAAAAAAAATCCTAACTTCAGTCCTCCTTATAAACCAATAACGTCCTGATATGAAGGAAAATTTCCCAGTTCAATCTTCTTGGTCATTTAAATACTTCTTAAGAAAAGAGTCGTTTTAATCATGTATATATACACATATGTATATATATGCCTATAACTTTTAAGTCATCTTTTCAAAGTACAATATCAGTTAAAGCACTCCAGAAATAACATGTGACTGCTAGTAGCTTGTTCTTCAAAAAAGCTGATATAGGACAACTATGAATAATTTGCCTCCTAAAAAGACGAGATTCAACCAAGATATAAAAATTACAATTTTTTGTCACACGTAATAAAAGAGATTAAGCAGATATAAATAGGCTAGCTTAATCCTAATCTAACTATGACAACGAATTCTAATAGAAACATAAAGAGTTAAAACAGTAGCAAGAGGAACAGCTGCAAAAGAATAACAGAATAAATAAAAAACTAATGTTGATTAAATTAAAAGTACTCTCTAATTCTGCTACTTGCGCAGGGATCCATTGATTCTCATGAGGTGGTAAAAACTCAACCTTGTCGAGTTGAAGG
>NW_019014690.1:909588-920277 GCF_000150535.2 Carica papaya | reverse complement strand
TCTCGATCAGGCATTTATAATGAAGGACGTTCAAATGCCACTATCACCAAGGAAGAAATCATTCTCATCAAACTCAAGTCCTTTTACTAATGAATAACTTGAAGGTCACAAAGACTCTTTAGCCAGAACCTACTACCTCAACCAATTACTTCTAGTTCTGGGACTAGCAAGTTAGTGCAAAAAAAAAGTGATTTTTCACAAACACTTACAGTGAATAAAAATACACCTCCCTTATTTAAAAAAAAAAGGTCCCTAGATCATCGACTCAGAAGCCTTAGATCACATGATGGAGATATAACACTCTTCTAGGAGTACAGTGTGTACTGAGAACTATACAATCAAATAGCTTATGGATCTTTACCAATATCAAGGGAATAGGTTCTATCTTGGTCATGAAGGACATAACTCTTTAACTTTTTTCTACATGTTCCGCACTTCAACTGTAACTTTCAGTCAGCAAAGTGACTCAAGATCTCAAATGTGTAACTAAATTCTTCTCAAACTTGTGGGAATTTCAGGAAATGGATTCAAGGAAGATGATTGGCAGTGCTGAGATATGTTTCAGGTTCTATCTTCTCAAATATGATATTCCTTCAACAAGACTAGTCCAGAAAGTAAATTGTGTGTCAGTCAAGAGTAAATCAGTTTCCAATTCTTGTGTCAATAAAGATAGTGGGATTCTGTTATAGGCACTAGCATCTTGATAATCAAAATTTTATGTAGCTTGAAAAATAATTCCCTCTTTATTTAACAATAAAAGTTCAAAGTCTTTCTATTATGAAAGATGCCAATTTTCCAAATAAGCTCGTAACAGTTATCCTAATCTAACATATACACCATTCTCAACCATTTTCCATGATTCTTAATGATGTTTCGAGCACCTTAACAGTGAATAATATGACGAGAATTCAGTTGTTTCTGTCATTTTTAGATAGTCACACTAGATTGACTATCTAATAATGCTAAAGAATACTTAAAAATAGTTATGGGTAATATTTTTTGGGTCAAGTTATTGTACACATTAGTTCCTTCAGTGCCCTTACCAAAACGGTAAAGAGAAAGAACTAATATCTTCTAGAGCTAGCCAAATCTCATGTTCTCCACTCATGTTCCAAACTACTTCTTGGGAGAGGCTGCTTACAGCATCATATCTAATCAATAGAATATCCTCCTGAGTAATCGAGTTTCACACTCCACGTCAAGTCTGATGCTTCAAATCTTTCACAAGTACCAAAATCATCTCTCCTCTAGACCCTAAAATATTTGGATATTCTGCATTTGTTCACATAAACCAACAACGCCATAACAAATTAAACCATAAATCTACCAAGTGCATTTTTCTAGACTATTCCCCATATCAAAAGGGTTATAAATGCTATTGTCCCAATAACAAAAAGAGTGGATACTTAAATGCATGTAAAATTTTTGAATATCAACCCTACTACTCAAAATCTGATATTCGGGGGGAAGCAGGAGAGAGTATCATCTTTAGGACATTCTTGATGATTCATCTAACCCAAAACAACACCACAATCTGAAAGCCCTACCATCCATGACCAATTCATAACACAACCTCTTGTTCATGATCAACCTGCAAATACTCTATCTCCTAATCAATTTGCAAGTCCTTGACTTCGTGTCTATACTAGAAGGAAAAAAACCGAAAAAGAGGTAGAAACCCTAACACAGCTCTCACGTAATCAAGAGTCTGAACCGGATCCAATATCTACTCGAATTCACTCAGGTAAGTGAACTTATGATTATGAGAATGCTGCATCTGTTGCTGATGATTTAGATGTGCCAATTGCTACAAGGAAGGTGCTAGAACTTGCACAAATCATCCTATCTACAAATTTATCTCTTATGAAGGACTGCCACCATTGTATCAGAAGTCTGTTTCTACTCTTCATAGTGTACAGGTTCCAAGTTCTGTTCAGGAGGCCCTCAAGAGTCCAGAGTGGAAAAGACCATCAATGAAGAGCTCAAAGCATTAGAGAAGAATGGCACGTGAGTAATCTTAGATCTTCCTCCTGAAAAGAAACCAATTTGGTAAAGGGAAGTTGGGGGAGGGGTAAAGGTTTGGCAGGTTGCAGTGAAGAGAAACCTCAAGGACTGGGAGATTCTTGAATATGAAAATCTGCTGCAGCTTATCTCTTAAGGCCATGGGTGGTAAAAATTCTATTAAAAAAAAGGTCAAAATATATTTTTTCTCTGCGAATTATTTTTCGAACAATGGAATACACGAAAAAGTCAAGTGCTAGAAAAATCAACTTTCTGTTTATTCTTTCTGATTATTATGTCTTTATCTATGCAAACAGATCAAATCATAAATATATTTCTTTTTCTGATCCAATCGGACTGGAATATGTAATATCATAATAATGGTAGAAATTGAATTACTTTTTTTGTTTTGTTATTCTATAAAAAACCCATGAGTCTAATGACATTTATCAATTCTTTTCCATTTGTATCTGTCTGTTATAAATTGCAATTTGAGTATAATCTTTCTTCCTCTGTTCATACCATACGTATTTAACCTCACATCTTTCGACCATCCACTTTTTCAGTGCTCCCTAGCTATCTTGATCCACTTCCCCTTTCGTTTGCAGATACCACGTGAGGAGAGTAGTCCTACACCCACCCCACTGCACTGACTTGTCATTCTAGAATCGGGTGCTCTCAACGTGTGAACCAAGGTAGACCAACTCATCATATGCTGACCTTCATTAACTGATTACTGGTTGTCCGGTACTCCGTCACTTAGCCATTGCAGCACCTCACGTGACTTTCGAGTGAAATGTAAGGGCAGGCATGCAATCATACTTTAGGAATACAGGAGTACCATATCCTATATATATTCTTTTGAAGCTTCTCCTGGGACGTTGGCAGCTTGGTTACACCATGTGAAGCACAGTTGAGGCATGAACAAGGTACCTGTAGTGATAAGACTGGGCGGCGTCTCAATCCTAGCGGGTCTTTCTCAGTCAAATTGTCAAAGATTGAAGATATGTACACTAGATTCACATATAGACAGATTTGGAATGTCAAGGTCCCGCACCATGTATCCTCTTTTGATTGGGAGGCCGGTAGAGACTGGTGTATTTTGACTACAAATAAATTAATGAGACAGAACAAGATTATGGTGAACGCTTGCTATCTGTGTAAAAAAGCCGATTAGACTTGTAACCATGTGCTTCTTTCGTGGCCGGTGGTGTATAAGTTGTGGGGTATGGAATTCTGGGTATTAACTGGGTTATGGCAGGCTTGGCTAGAGATGAGCTATTGGCTTGGAGGGGTATCAGCAGGAGCAGGAAATGAGCGAAAATTATACCACCGACTACTTTTTTAACAGTTTGGAAGGAGAGAAACAAAAGAACGTTGATGGCTTAGATCATGTTAATGACTTTGAGTCAAATAAAAGCTAGATGGTTGCAGACCTTGTCTTTTTTGTTTTTGGGACAATCTATTGATTCAATGGAGATTTTAAGAGACGTTGCTGATGTTTCGGTAGATATGAAATATGAGGTGTACTGGTTGGCACCCCCTTGGTGTTGTTATTAATACAATTTTTTCTCTTTTTATTTAAAAAGAAAAAACAGTTTGGTACAAGCGGTTTTCACCATAAAACATAAAATTGATGGAAAGTCCACATCGTTGATAAAGGCTTTACTCAATGGAATTGACTACCAAGAAATTTTTGCTCCAATGGCCAACCTCAACACTATTAGAGTTCTTTTCTCTATAGCCGCAAATCAAAGATTAGCCATTAAATCAATTGAATGTTAAAAGTGTATGTCTAAATAGTGACATAGAAGAAGCATATATGGAGATACCACTCGAACTTAAAACCTGTTCTGACACCAGCAAGGTATGCAGATTGAGAAAATCACTATACATTGTCAAGCAATCTCCCCGTACATGGTTTAACAGATTTACTTAGACAGTGATCAATCATGGAAATGCTCAATGTCACGCAAATCAGTCATTATCCTTGAAGTTTTCTCCATAAAAGAAGATTAAAATTTCTAATTGAAGCTTTTAGCCAAATATTTCAAGATCAAATACCTTGAGCATCTTACTTATTTTCTTGGCATAAAGGTGGCACAATCTAATAAAGGTATATTTGTCACTCAATTGTAAACATGTAAAACTTCAATAGATCCAACCAAGAAGATAGAGTGTACAAAGCAGTGCACCTGTGAACAGGAAGAGATATTAGAGACTCATAGGGCAACTCATCTATCTCTCACATTTGGCCTCACATCGGTTTTCCTATTAGTGTTGTAAGTCAGTTCATGAATAATCCAATAAAAGGGCACATGGAAGTTGTGAATAAAATCTTAAAATATCTTAAGATGACTTCAGTTCGAGGTCCGTTATTCACAAGAAGTGATGATAGAAGTATTAAAGTTTCTTATACGCGGATTGGGCAGGAGATGTGAATGATAGACACTCCACATCCAAGTGTTGCTTTTACGTTTCAGGATTTTATTTTATTTTTTTTGAAATAATACGTTTGGTGAAATCTTGTCACTCAAAGAAACAAGAAACAATCAGTGGTCTCAAGAAGCAGTGCAGAGGCTAAGTTTTGAGCTCTTGCTCTAGGTATTTATGAAGGGATGTGGATATGGAGATTACTTTATGAATGGGGAACAATGGTAAAATCTATCCAGACGTTCTGTGATAACCATGTTGTCATAAGAATTGCAAAGAATTCAGTGCACTATGACAAAACAAAACACATTAGAATAGATCGATATTTCATCCCAGAGAAAATTGAAAAGGAAATTATTCAGCTAGTATACACTCTTATAAGGTCCTGACTGCAAAGATACTCGCTAAAACTCAACCCAGCTTGAGGGGGAACGTAGGATTCTTATTAAACTTAGTTATTTTGGGATTATGATAACGTAAATCTGGTATTATGCAGTTTTTTTCAAAAAAAAAAATCTTTAACATATCCAGTATTACTATTCTCTATTTTCTGGTTATTATTTTTCCTTTATTAGCAGCAGATTTTTCTCCAATTAGATTGACTTAGGACCTGATTTGTAGGTAGATTTCTACAAAATATTTTCTGCACATATTTGATTTAATAACAAAAAGAAAAACACTAAATAACTCTCTCCGAATTCTTCAAAAACAATCTCTTTTTCATATTAAAAGAAAAGAATAAGTATTTTCTCGTCTAATATGTGCATGCCTCATTCACAAAGTCAAAGGTGACAAGGAGAGAATTGACAACTTTCATAAGAAAAGCATCAAATAAGGTACAATTTTCATAAGCATCACATTGAAAAGAATTAGGACTTTCTCAAGCAACCAATATAATCAAGTTAGCCAGCAATATTATTTGTACAACTACAAATATAGCTGTCTTTGATGAATGAGACCTTCTATGGTTGACGTTGAAACCCGATTCATACAATTCCCATGCCAATAGTAAGCCTCTTAGCTTTTACTTCCACAACTAAAGATTTTGAAATATAGAAGCAAACACCTTTCTCCTTTTCAGAAGCTGTTAAATTCCATCTGACTATGGTCAAGATAGAGGTGTCCATGCCTTCATCAACTAAATAATCGTCATACTTTGATGTATAATCTTCTCTTCCTAGAACCACCTTTTCTTGATCCATTCCAACATGCAAGCTGTTTCTTTCTGAACATAGATAGCCCATTTACCGAACATATCTACTTAACTTCCTTACTATGATAGTAGGATAGCTGGATGTTGACATTGTGGTTGAATGTTTGTTGCCGAGAAGCTATCTTTGGGTCATATTTTGCTTCAAGGGTTCTCTTCGGAAGTTAATTCCTTCACTAGGAACCCAGTGTTAGCCAAAGTTGGGTAATTCAAATATTCTTCCAGAATAAAAGCAGCTAGATAAATTTATGCCATAGTTATTTTGAGTTGTCAATCAACTCTGCCTTGATAAAAGCCCTTGTTCTTGCCTTGAATCTAGACGTTGCCTGCTACCGTCTTATACCAATTGACTGTATCCTCAACTCCAAATTTATGCTATACACAACTGGAAACGTGCTACCTTGAATCAAGGTATTAAGCTTAATCATGAATTCTGTCAAAACATTCAGTAGGCAGAATACTTCTCTTTGAGGGCGGTTTTCACGTCGCCTCATGTTTCAGTAGTCTGTCATCTAGTTTTGACAAGTTTCCATGGATGCTATAACAGCATAATTTTGCACTGCCAACAAGCGACATTTTGGCAAATCTAACTTTACAAGCCTTTTCCACATCCTACCAATTATAATATTTTTCCATCAGATTAAGCCAATAAAGGGAAGAAATCTATATCCAGTCTTCTTGAGCCTACTTTAACTGTTCTGGTGATGTCTCCTACATAATCTTGAGGTTTAACACATCTCCCGTCAACTGCAGCTACTTCCGCAATTTGGAGAGCTTGTGCAGATTGAACACTTGTATTGCCACTTCAAAAGCATTACAAAATTCTTCCCTGAGGGCACTAATTGAGATTTGAAGAGTACAGACTGAAATTTTCAGTGTTTGAAGTGAGTTTTCACGTGTTCCCATTCTAGTATCTGAAGTAGGTTGTTCTTGTTGAAGAAGTTTACTAGTGCTTAAGTCAACATTCATAACTATTGTCTAAAGCCTGTATATGATTGAACTATCTGCACGAACAGAAGAGTGTAGCCTAACTACTTGAAAAGCTCTGACCCCATGAAAAAATATCAAGGAAAGACCCAAATCAGTCTACATGAACCAATCTGGTCAACTGAGAAAAATCAGTCAAAATAAGAAAATTTTGGCAAAGCCTACTAGTTGCACAATTCTTGGCAGCTAAACAGTTGACCTTATTTGAAGCTGGCAGTGGTGGTTTTGCAAGCCATGCTCTGAACGTACTCCACAGCACAGATTATAGTTAAAAGAAAAGAGAAAGATGCAAGAATTCAGCTCGAAGATGTGCCTACTCCATATGGGCAACTGGGAAAAATTTCACTATAAAAGAACCCCCTCTTACAACTAAGATTTTTCCTACGTATAATGTTAAGAGAAGATCCAATCTTACGACAATGTACCCATTATAAAGAAAAACTACCTTGGACCAATACTGTATATACTTAGTATTACCACCATGATAGACCTGATTCTTTACCAGAAAAATTGTATGTTGACTATTGCAATAGAGTTTGTGTTAACCCCATCTTAAAACCAACCTTTTTAACCATAACATCTATCTTTTTTGTAGCCCCTGTGATTGCCATGCATTATAATTTTGTTATTGACATTGCAAAAACACATATTCCTTGGTGAGTTTCTATCACCAAAATCACCAGCATAGTATGCATCTACATATCCAACAACACATTGTCCTCAACTTGAAAGGTGACTGCACAATGATGAGAGACATGAGCAGATTTTATGGCAGTTTGAGCTTGGAGGAGGTGGTCATAGAGATCCTTACTGATTAGGTCCTCAGTATGAACTTAAAAACTCCTTACCTTCTACCTTAGATAGGCCTGGGCAGTAAGCAACTAAGGTAGGAGACATCTATAGACAACCTCAAAAAGTTGTTCTCTAACAGGAGCTATAGCATGTGTTGTAGCAACATTCCTCCCAACGACCATTCTAGTCATCTTCTTGGTTTGTCATTGGTAAAGCCCGAATACACATATTGATAGTGTGATTAAGTACTACTTTCCCATCCGATTGTAGATGGTAGACAGAACTAAAAGCGAGCTTAGTGTCAAAGAGGTTCTTTTCAAAAGGTGATTGCACATCACAATCACTCACAATGGACTTAGGTAGTCCATGCAATATAAAGATAGAGTAAAAGAACAGGTGAGGAACATTGACTGTCATGTAAGGACGTGCCAATGGAAAGGAAATGAGCATAATTGGAAAAGTGATATACTACCACCAACAAGGCGTTCTTCTCATGGAATGAGTATGATTAGTAAAATCATCTCATGGAATCAAAGAGGTATGATTGATAACACAAAGAGATTCATTATTAAAGGGTTGTTGAGAAAATGGCAGGGAGTGAACGGAGATATGGTATGTTCAAATAGAATGAAGTGGATAATATGTCTAATCTTATGGTCAGGTTTTATGGGGATCAAAAGAAGTAGGTTGGCATGATCTCCTGTGAAAAGGGTTGTGCTGGTGGGTTTCCTAGTATTGTGGAAAGAAGGGCGACTTGACTTCACTAGAGGAATTAGGGAAGTGGTGTCTGTCAACTTGCGAATATGAATTTAAATGCTCAAGCAGGCATTGGATTTCTATTGGGGTATATGGTAAAAGAGAAGATAGGGTTAGAGGGCTTTGGTTGGAAGATCTTTCCAAGGTTAGGCAGTTCTAGAATATCGCTTTGGCTGTGGGTAGTGAATTTAACATGGTTCTCTATGCATCAAAAATATCCAGTGGGGACCAGAAGCGAGACATCATTTCCAATTTGCATCTGATTGACCTTTCCTTGTTGGGAAGAAGGTAGACTTCGTGTAATTCCAATAACCCTCCTTGTTTTTCTAGAAAGCACAGGTCCTTTATTTAATTTGAAGTGATCAATTTGGCCCTAGGAGCTGACCAATGTCTGGTAACAAAAATAATTTTTTATCTTCTCCCATTATTTGGATTTTCATGGAATTAGTTAGAGTTTGTCTACATTCAAATTTGGGAATAATCGGCCAAAAGTTGATGGTTTCAAGGAGTTCATCAAAAGACTGGTGGCTTGACACCACTCCTTGATAGGAGGCTAGTCCTCGGCTTGCCAAACATTTAGCCTATGTGAAAACAAAGGGTTTATCCTAGACCAAGGATATTATCAGTTCTTTTAGGAGAAAAGAAACAACAAGGAGCTGAAATTGACTGATTAATCACTTGGAAGCAGACAGGGAAATTTCAAAATTCGAGAAGCAAAAAGAATCCTTTTAAATATGAAAGTGGCTGATCTGATATTAATGGAGGAAATTGCTTGGAAAGAGCAGTCCAAGATGATTTGGCTCAAAGCAAGGGCCAAGAATACTAAATTCTCTTCCATAGGTTTGGCTTCAGCTCATTGCAACAACCATTTCATATGTTGAAGTTAAGGATTCAAGACAATGAGTTTTTAGAGAGTGGCAACATGAGAAAGGTCGCAAATGGTTTTTATTAGAAGTTGTATTGTGAATCTGAGGCTTGGAGACCTAAGTTTGATGGTTTAGATTTTGCCACATTGAATGACTTCGATAGATATATTGTTGATGTCCCCTTCACTGAGAAAGAAGTTAAAGAGGCATTTTCTCTTGCAATGGTGACAGAGTTAACGGGACTAGACGACTTTTCTGTGACTTTTATTTAAAACTTCTGGGTGGTGGTTAAAACTAATATCATGAGACTATTTCAAGACTTCTCTTCAACCAATAAATCTTTGAGAAGCCAAAACTCTAGTTTCCTTATCCTTATTCCCAAAATTGCAGGGGCCTTAAATTTTTTCTTCTGAAGGATCTTATGCTGATTAGTTTGGTGGGCAGTGTCTACAAATTGATTGTTAAAGTGCTTGATAGGAGTTAAAAAGGGTGGTTGGTTTGATTGTGGGAGAGATTCAACACCCTTTTGTGAGTTAAAGAGAAATTTGTGATACGTCCCTAATCGCCAATGAAGTGGTGGAATTGTGGAGGCCAACAGGGAGTCTGCATGTAAACTAAATTTTACAAAAGCTTACAACCACTTCTCATCGTCATTTCTTTACCACCATACAGAAAGGATGGGTTTTGGGGGAGAAATAGAGATCTTAGATGACTTTGTGACTAGTGATTCCTTTGTAGTTATTGTTAATGGAGGTCCTCCAAATTCTTTTCTGCTTCTAGGGGTCTAAGAAAAGGTCCCCCTGTCTCCTCTACTGTTTATTCAGATCATGGAAGTTCTTAATCGCATGTTCTCCAAAGCCATAAAAATCAATTTGCTGAAGGACTTCTTCTGTCTATTGGTTGAAGGTGAGATCACTCGGAAATTTCTCACTTGTTTGCAAATGACTCTCTTTTGTTCCTCAAGTTGAATAGAGAATATGTCCAAAATCTGGGAGCTAGTCTTCATGGTTTTTAAGCTGTCTCGAGTCTTAAAATGAACTGGAGAAAATCTACGATCACCCCCATAGGCAATCATCTATGTTGTGAAGAGTTTGACATATTCTACGTTATAGAGTGGTTTCTCTTCAATTGGTTACTTGGGTCTTACACTGGTTGCCAAGATCAAGGATAAAGGAATTTTGAATCTAATAGTTGCGGAGATAGACAAAAGGCTAACTGGTTGTAAAAATGCTTGTTATTCAATGATGGGAGATTACACTCATCAAATGTGCCTTATCTAACTTATTGGTCTATTTTTTGCCTCTCTTACAAATTCCTGCCAGTTATGTCAGAAGAATGCGTTCTCGGCAATGAAGTGCTGCCAATGTTGCCCATCTTATCAATCTTAATGACGCAGATATGTTGGATCTCTTTGATCTTCTTTCCTTTAAGAGTTTGTAATTCTTTATATTCTAGTTTCTTGCTTGTATCTAAGTTTTCACCCCATTGCTCCTTTTGTATCATCTTTTTTCTCATCCATTACATGTGTAATAATCACTTAAACTGACCAAGAACTCTTCTTTTTTTTCACTCTATGTAGCTTGACACTCTATGACACATTGATTCACCTTAACTAATAGGAAAGAGCTCCTTATATCATTATAG
>NW_019014690.1:808370-822232 GCF_000150535.2 Carica papaya | reverse complement strand
CAGGACGCGTAAGACCTGTCAGTACCGTGGCAAAGATCATGGGGACTGACCTGCTATCGCTCAACAATACCTGCTGCATATGCAGTAGTGCCCAATATTATGTAAGGGAGTGCGTGAGGAACCAGAACTAGGCCAGACCTCTTATCTAGGGTAGGATTTACAACCTCACTCAGCAGGGTGCAGAAGTCGACCCAGACGTGGTACATGGTACATACACTATATGTAACCATCCTGCTCATGTTTTGATTGATATTGGTGCGTCGCATTCATTTGTTTCACATATTTTTGCATCAAAATTAAATATATTATCTGAAAAATTTGATTTCATGTTGTTTGTGTCTACTCTTAGGAATAGGACACTACTGGAGGAAGTTGTATACAGAGCCTATGTCATAAATATAACAGATAGAAAATTGAGTGTGGACCTAATAGAGATTAACACAGGGAACTTTGATGTAATCCTAGTAATGAACTGGTTAGTGGCATATCACGCCAATATAGATTATTTTAGCAAGAATGTTGTATTCAACCCTCCTAATGAGGAGTTATTTACAAATTAATAAAATTCTTTAATATTAATTTCCCTCACGGCAAATTCTCTTATATCAAGTACTTTAACATGACTGTTTTCTCTAACTAGACAAACTCAAAAAAGAAATTTATATTAAAGAGATTCCAATAGTCCGAGACTTTTCAAATGTGTTCCCAGATGAACTACTTACACTGCCAGTAGACAGAGAAGTTGAATTCACCATAGACCTTCAGCCAGACACCCAGCCTATTTCGGTTGCTCCTTACCACATAAGTCATGTTGAGATGGAGGAATTGAGGAAACAGATCACTAAATTACAAAACAATAGATTCATCTGACATAGTGTGTCCCCTTGGGGTGCCGGACTAACATTTACAAGAAAGAAAGATGGGACGTTGAGGTTATGTATTGATTACAGAGGTCTGAACAAGGTTACGATTAAGAAAAATTATCCCCTCTCCAGGATCGACAATCTCTTCTATCAGTTGAAAGGTGCCCAGATCTTCTCTAAGATAGACCTATGTTCAGGTTATTATCAAGTAAAGATCAGGGGCAGAAGACATTCCCCAAATAGAATTTCGAACCAAGTACAGACACTATGAGTTCCTAGTCATGCCATTTGGACTACCTACCACTCCAGCCATCTTCATGAACTTGATGAACAGGGTTTTCAGAAAATTTCTGGATCAGTTTGTCATTGTGTTCATTGATGATATCTTGGTTTATTTAAAAAGTAGAGAGGAACACACTCACCATCTGACTCAGGTTTTATAGGTTCTTCGAGAGAAGAAACTATATGTAAAGTTGAGTAAGTGTGGGTTCTGGCTTGAGTAGACTACCTTCCTAGGCCACATCATATCAAAGGATGGAGCGTTAGTGAACCCTGAAAAAGTTGAAGCAGTGCTCGGCTGGGAAAAATTGACCTCGGTTAAGAAGATCTGTAGTTTTCTAGGGATGACAGATTACTACCGCAGGTTTGTGGAAGGGTTTTCCAGCCTAGCTGCTCCACTAACTCGGTTCACAAAGAAGAACGTCAAGTTTGAGTGGAACGAGGACTGTGAAATTTTTTTTTTCAGAACTAAAGAAACAATTGACTACCGTACCTGTATTGACCTTGCCAAGTGAATCGGGTAGATATACAGTTTGTAGTGATGCCTCCTAACTAGGGTTGGAGTGTGTTTTGATACAGTATGAGAATGTCATAGCCTATGGGTCCAGGCAGTTGATGAGTCATAAGAAAAACTATATCACCTATGGCTTGGAACTTACCGCAATTGTCCATGCCTTGAAGACTTGGCGCCACTATTTGTATGGGAAGACATTTCAGATCTATACCAATTATAAGAGCTTGAAACACATATTCATTCAAACGGATCTCAACATACGTCAGAGAAGGTGGATAGAACTCCTCAAAGACTATGATTGTGACATCTTGTATCACCCGAGTAAGGGCAACGTAGTAGCCGACGCACTTAACAGAAAAAGTGCAGGTACATTAGCTCATTTGATGGTTTCAGATTGCAGGCAGATAGGGGCCGCACAACAGGTACTACTTTAGGACCTGAAGAGAGTCACATGTTTGGGCCACCTGACTGTTTAGCCTGAGTTAATCCAGAGAATAAAAAAAGCTCAGTCTGCCGATTCTATCCTAGCAGCCCTCAAAAAGGATGCAAAATAGGGAGTTAATTCAGAATTTTGAGTCTTTACTGATGGGTTGCTCAGATTCTAGGGCAGGGTGTGTGTTCCAGGTGACAGTGAGTTTAAAAGGGACATCATGACAAAGGCCCATAACTCAAAATTTGTCATGCATCCCGGACGCATTAAGATGTATCAAAGTATGCGACCCTAATTTTGATGGAACAGATGAAAAGATATGTAGCTGACTTTGTTTCTAAGTGTTTGGTATGTCAGCAGGTCAAAGGAGAGCATCAACACATAGGTGGGCTACTTCAGCCATTACCAATTCTGGAGTGGATGTGGAAACATATCACCATGGATTTCGTGACAGGATTACCTAGGGCACACTCAGGACACAATGCCATCTGGGTAATTATTGACCGGCTTACAAAGTCTTCTCACTTCTTGAGTCTTTACTGATGGGTTACTCAGATTCCAGGGTAGGGTGTGTGTTCCAGGTGCTAGTGAGTTGAAAAGGGACATCATGACAGAGGTCCATAGCTCAAAATTTGCCATGCATCCCAGAAGCACTAAGATGTATCAAAGTATACGACCCCAATTTTGGTAGAACAGATGAAAAGAGATGTAGCTGACTTTGTTTCTAAGTATTTGGTATATCAGTAGGTCAAAACAGAGCATCAACACCCAGGTGGGCTACTTCAGCCATTACTAATTCTGGAGTGGAAGTGGAAACATATCACCATGGATCGTGACAAGATTACCTAAGGCATGTTTAGGACACGATGCCATCTGGGTAATTATTGACCGGCTTACCAAGTCTTCTCACTTCTTGGCTATTAAGATGACCGATCCCTTAGACAAGTTAGCAAGAATGTATATCCGGGAGATAGTCAGATTACATGGAGTGCTAGTGACAGTAGTGTCCGACAAGGAACCCAAGTTCACTTCTCAGTTTTGGTTTAGCTTTCAAAAAGTCATGGGAACGAAACTGTCCCTTAGTACTGCATTCTACCTTCAGAATGATGGACAGTCAGAAAGGACGATCTGCACACTTGAAAATATGCTCCGAGCTTGTGTTATTAACTTTGGTGGCCATTGGGATGACCATCTACCCCTGATAGAGTTTGCCTATAACAACAGCTACCAAGCAAGTATTGGCATGCCCCCATATGAGGCGTTGTATGGTCACCCATGGAGATCGTCGATATGTTGAGAAGAAGTGGGTGATAAGAAATTGTTTGACTCAGATCTCGTAGAGGAGACTATAGCCAAAATAATTAAGAATATGAAGAACAATCAGACGGCTCATAGCAGGCAGAAGAGTTATGTGGACACTTGGAGGAGGGATTTAGAATTTGAAAAAGGCAATCAGGTGTTCCTTAAGGTCACTCATTTCAAGGAAATCAGTAGGTTTAGCAAGAGGGGGAAACTAAATTTCTGGTTCATTGGCCTATTTGAAAGCTTAGAAAGAATTGGTACCACCGCCTACAGACTGGCACTACCTCCAGAACTTTTCAGGGTCCACAATTTGTTTCATGTGTCCATGCTATGCAAGTACAACCCGAGCCCCTTTCTCATCTTAGCCCACGAGCCTCTTTCACTCTAAGAGGATCTGTCCTACAAGAAATACCGATCGGTATTGTGGACTGAAAGAACAGATTACTCAGCAATCGAAAAATTTTCTTAGTTAAGATTATATGGCAGAATCACACACCGAGAGAGGCCACATGGGAGCTAGAATCAGACTTCATATCCTAATATCCCCAGTTGTTTGATAGAGAGTGAGAGAGACAAATTTGAGGAACTAAATTTCTTTTAAGGGGGGAGAATTATAATACCCAAATTAATTTTAATATAAATTAAATTAATTTATAAATATAATTCTTTAATTTTTATTTAGTGTAAAAATGAAGAAAATTTGATGGAGGATGAAATTGAAAACAATTTTGAGGAAAATAGGTGAAAATTTGAGTTATGAGGGTATTTTAGAAACAAAAATCAGAAACTAGGGGTTAAAATACAATTTAAAAAAGTTGTGCCACATAGTATGCTCAGTCAGCAGCCCCAGCGAACCAGAACGCGCAGCATGGCAATGGACACTGATGTAGTTCCACGTGAGAGGCCACGTGGCGATCTGCGTGCTCACGATCGAACGACCCAAATTCGTTCCCGCGCGCACGAATGGCCCGAATGCGTTCTCTCCCGAAACGCGATCGGACGGTTAGATTTAAATACGATCAACGGTCCAGATTAGATCATGATGAATGATCCAGATTCACTCCCTATTTAATCGCGATGGATGACTGAGATTAAATGAGAACGAAGATAAATAACCATCTTCACACCAAACCTTAACCCTAGCCGCCAGACCCCCCCCCCCCCCGGTCGGAGAAGAAGACTCAACCATTGGGAAGGAAGCCGCTGCCACCTGCCGCCGCGCAGGAGCCACTTTTGACCGCCAAAAGAGGTAAAAATTTCTCCATTTGCTCAGAATTCAATTTTAAACACTCCCATAGTCAAATCAGAGCAAAAGGACCGGCCGATTGGCCAGAAATCGTGGGCAAAGCCCGGCGACGCTGCCGCAGAAAATTTTAAAAATTGCTTCCGATGAGACCCTTCTCGATTCTCCGTCACAGAAAATTTCAAAAATTGCTTCCGATGAGACCCTTCCCGATTCTCGTTATGCAAAATTTTTCCATCATTCTAATCACCGTTTCCTTCTCTATCGGTCGACCAAAGCAAAACACCCAACTGTAAAAGTGAGCCAGTAGAGCCGCCGCTTCGAAGAGCCCCACTATCGGTGAGTTTCAGTTTTTCATTTTTTTTTTGCCAACTAAGGCCTCTTAACTTTTTTTCTCATAGAGATTGATGCAAAATCAGCCAAATTCGGTCGAAAACGGTCGAAAATAGCCAACTCAAGGCAGACTGCCACTACGGGGGGCGACATTGTCGCCAGAGCACGGCAGAGCCGCCGTGCCAGAATTCCAGAATTGGCCAAAAAGGGGTCCTGACACTGATTTTAAATTTTCTGGGATATTTGTAGTAATTGTTGTGCGTTTTAGAAAACCCAGGGGCCTCCAGTAGGCGCAGTCAACAAACTTAGCTTTTCGGGCATCAATTTAAGTAAAAATCACTCACCCGATTCCCTGTTATAGAATTTAAATAAAATTAACAATAATAGGGTATTTTGTACAATTTAGAAAATATTCATAATTAATTACGGGTTACTAATGGAGTCAAAATAAGAAATTATCTACTGTTATTTTTGTTGATTGTTTATATGGTTTGAATGCATGATAGTATTTGATTGATCGATTTTATATCTTTGAATGCATGTATTGATTGTTTTATGTGCTTACGGTTGAATTGAAAAAAATAGAAATTAAAGAAAAACGGAAAATTGCGTAATTAAGTGAATAGATGAAACGACAACCTTATTGGATATCTTGGGAGATGGTGGACGAATCAGATACATAGAGAACCCTACCGTGAACGTTACCTCATACTGGCTGGGTATCGAGGTTTGATAATTTGGCGCTCATACTGGACGAGGTATGGGGACGACCCGTTTCACCCTCATACTGGATGGGGTATCGAGATTTAGTAGTTTTGCGTTCATACCAGACAAGGTATGGGGACGATCGGTTAATTGAAAATGTTAAAGGAAAGAGTTCACGCGTTGTGGAGACATCCCTATGAACCCCTATGGATACCAGTAGGCTGATAAAAGATAAAATTATTTTTTAAATTGATTACATATGAAATCATGATTTGTGTTATATTATTGTCTCTATAAGTTGTTTTGTAAATCTCACTACGGTAAGTAAATGGTCAAAGATTTTGATTATGATAAATAAATTTGTTTAATTAAGAGCTCCATTAGTTGTTTTTGAATTTTTTACCAACCTTCATTTCTGTGTCGGTGAGTAGCGTAATATTCTTATCGGGTTAGTGTAGCTCATTGCTTATTTAACCATTTCAGATCAAGAGGACCAGGATCCAGAACCCGATCCACAAGAGGGCTGCGAGTAGGATACTAATTTTTTTTTTTTTCCGTTTGTTTCCTTAATTTTTTGTATTTCCTTTAAAATAGTCATTTCCGTAGCACTATTTGATACTTTAAATTATTGTGTAAGGAATGTAAAGCCTAACTAATCATTTCGCTTCCGCACTTAATTTATGATTTATTTTCTTTAGAATTCCGAGATCGTTACATATTTGCTACCATTAAAAGTGTTTTTCTTCTACCATCACACATGTCTTGTTCATATTCGCTGCAGATGTTATATATATGAAGCAAAAAACTAGTTTATATGACCTTTTTTTTTATAGAAAATAATGTAAATATGTTCACTAATAAATCAAATATTATCAGCACGAACGTTACACTACCCACATCTTGGTTTTAATCACAGAACTAGTAAATTATTATCGTCGTCCAACCAAATCATCATCAGCAACATCATCATCTCATCATTTTCAGTTCTGCTTCTATTTTTCTTTTTTTTCATTTCCCTTTTTCTATTTTTCACTCTAATTTCGTCGTTTTTGAACTTCTCCATTCTTACCTCTAATTCAGCATCTCTTTTTCAACTTTCCTCCTATTTTTTTTTTTACTCTTCATACTTTTTGCAGTTTTTTAGAATTTTTTTAGTGGTTATTAGCATAAAGAACGTTAATAACTGAAATAAAAAAATTTAAAAAAAAACAGTCACGAGGACACTGTAAATTCATGTGCAATAATTTTGATTTCTGCTACAAATTTCTATGTGAATATTTTTGTTAATAAATTAAATATTATCAGTGTGAACATTACACTGCCCACAACTAGTAAATCATCACTATCTCGTTATATTTAGTTTTGCTCATCTTTTGTCTTTTTTTCATTTTTCCTTTCTCTGTTTTTTACTTAGATTTTCTCCTTTTTTGAACATCTCCATTCTTATCACTAATTCAACTCCTCTTTTCCACCTTTTCTCATATTTCTTCTCATCATATCTTTTGCAGTTTTTTTAAAACTTTTTTTGGGCAGTTATTAGCAAAAAGAATGTTAATAACTGAAATAAAAAAACAGCTATGAGACCATTTCCAAATCACGTGCTGGGAAAAGTCTGTGCAATGATTTTGGTTTCTACTCTAAATTTTTATGTTTTTTTTGCAACTTTTTAGAATAGGTTTGAAATATGTTATCATGTGACATTGTTTCTATTTGATCTACCTGCTGTTTATAAAACTACTCATCATATAAATATCCTCTCTGTTTACCAACAGTATCCCTATGTAAAGCCTCGTTTTTCTTTCAAAAATTACCTCGTTTTTGAGATAATTTTTTCAAAACATTAGTTTATGACCTTTTTTTTTTAGAAAAAAAATGTGAATATCTTTGTTAATACATCAACTATTATCAGCACGAATATTACACTGCTCACGTATTGGTTTTAATTTGAGAACTAGTAAATTATCTCATCATTTTTAGTTTTACTTCTCTTTTTTTTTTGTCTTATTTTCATTTTCCCTTTTTCTATTTTTCACTATGATTTTCTCGTTTTTTAACTTCTCCCTTATGACCTCTAATTCAGCCTCTTTTTTTATAACTTTTCTCATGTTTTTATTCATCATATCTTTTATAGTTTTTTTAGAACTTTTTTGGCGGTTATTAGCAAAAAAGATGTTAACAACCGAAATAAAACATAGTTACGTGACCATTGTGCTGAACGATTATGTGCAACGATTTTGGTTTTTACTGCAAATTTTTATGTTTTTCGCGGCAGAGCAACAAAATCTACTGAAAGTCCTACCATGTAATAGTTCCTATTTACCAATCAAAGCTGTAAAATAACCAAAGATTTTTTTCTACTTATGGTGATAAATAATCAAGAGTTTTCTAGAATTCACTTATTTGTTTATTGATGAGTTCAAGGGGTCTTTAAATAGGAAAACATACAACTGAAATGCCTACTACTACGACAAATAGATAATTATGAAAATTACAAAAAAATCAAAAAGATAAAATAAAAAAAATAATGGATTTGTGGAGAGCAGATTGCGTGATTCATTTTTGACATTTTCTTCTGTTGGTTGTAGATATTTCGGGTTTTTGGTTGTTTATTTCAAATACTTCGGGTTCTAGTAGAGAACCCATTAAGATCTTCTATTTTGGGGTTTATCATCACTCCCTCCCTAAAAATGAAGCATGTCCTCAAGGTTCAAGTTGAGAAAATGATCTTGCAATTCTTTAGAATTTTCTCAGGTTACGTCCTCTGTAGGGAGGTGTTTCCATTTTACTAGACTCTCTTCAACCACTTGGGCTCCCTTTTTAAGCTAGTGTGTGTCCAATATTGCCTCGGGCTGAAAGATGATTTTACCTTCTTCATTTGTAGTTGACAGGTCCTTAATGGTGAGGGTTGTGTCGCCAATTTATTTTCTGAGGAGGGAGAGATGAAATACTGGATGAATATGTGACTCTAGGGGCAACTTGAGTCTGTAAGCCATGTGACCAATTCTTTCTTCGATTTGATATGGCCCAAAGAAGCAACAAACCAGTTTTTGGAGGGCCCTATTGAAAACCGTCTGCTGGTGATACTGCTGATGTCAAAGAAAAACCAAATCGTCGACTTAAAATTCCACATGGCATCGTCGGCTATTTGTTGTTTGCTGCATGTAAATTGGCTTTGAGTTGATAGAGGGGCTCCTTTCTTGCAGTCAGTTACTGATTGACCTCATTTATAGCTGTTGTGCCTTCCACATAATGTGGGATGATTGGTGGTGGCTGGCCATATAGGGCCTGAAAGGGTGTCATGCCAAGGGATGAGTAGTATGTAGTGTTATATCAGAATTCTGCCAACAAAAGGAAGGTGTACCACTTGTTGGGCCCTTGATGAGCAAAGCATCTGAGATATTGTTAGACACATCTGTTGACTACTTCAAACTGACCATAGATTTGAGGGTGATAAGCAGGACTCATCTTCAATTTGGTACCTGAAAGTTTAAAGAACTCCTTCCAAAAGTGACTAATGAAAATAGGATCTTGCTCACTTACAATGGAGTGCAACATGCCATGTAGTTTGATAATTCCTTCCATAAATTTTTCTGCTACCTCTTTTACAATATAAGGGTGAGCCAAGGCCAAGAAGTGAGCTAACTTACTAAGGCGGTCCACCACTATTCAAATAATGCTCTTGCCTTGGGAATGAGGTAGTTCTTCAATAAAATTCATGGTGATATCATACCAAACTTGACATGGAATCGGCAGAGGTTGTAATAGTTTGGTTGGGGATAGGGTTTTTAACTTGGCTCTTTGGCACGTTTCATATGCCGACACATATTATTGGATAATTTTTTTCATGGAAGGCCGGTAAAATTATTATACTAGTCTTTTATAAGTGCAGAGTCTACTTGAGTAACCTCCCATTAGTGAATCATGGTATGCTTGTAGCAATTGTTGGATGATGTTGGATTTAGGTGGAATGACCACACTGTGCTCGTAGTAGACTAGTCCAATTTTCTCTTGGTAAGGCCGCCCGGGGTGCTCTCGTGCCAACTTATCTATTTCTGGATATAGGGATCATTATTGGATTCTTTTTGCAACTTGTCCTAGAGTGGCGTGCTGGTGGTGAAAAGAGCATGTAGTGTGGGGCTATTGTGTTAGGGGAAAAGGGCATCTGTGGCTTGATTTTCTGTTCCCAGTTTGTACATTATTTCATAATCGTAGCTGAATAATTTGGAAGCCCATTTTTGCTACTTGGGAGTTGTAATCCATTGGTCCATCAAATATTTCAGGTTACGTTAATCGGTCTTAATGAAAATTTACACCCCAGGAGGTACGACCTCCAAATTTGGACGGCCACTACGACTGTCGATATTTCTTTAACATACGTGGACCAGGATAGCTTAGATGCTCCCAGAGCACGACTCATATAAGCAATTGGTTTGCCTTACTAGGTGAGTATTACTCCAATCCCTTCTCCTAAGGCATATGCTTCAATAATACAAGGCGTAGCTAAGTTAGGAAATGCTAATGTGGGCGTGGAAGTCATGGCATGCTTTAGTTCTGTGAAAGCTGATTCTGCATCTTCATCTATTAAAAGGACCCTTTTTTTAACAAGTTGATCAGAGGTTTAGCCATCATTCTATATTTCTATACAAACTTGCGGTAATACCCGATGAAACCCAAAAACCCCCGGAGTTCTATGATAGTTGTTGGCTTTGGCCAATCTAACATGGTCTGAATTTTTTGCTGGTCTATTTTAACTCCTAATGATGTGATGATATGACCTACATATTCTAATTCTTGATGATCGAAGATGCACATTTTCAACTTCACAAAGAATTTGTGTTGCTTGAGAATCTCAAAAGCCTTTTTGATATGGGCCATGTGGGAGTCCCAGTCGGCGCTATAGACTAGAATATCATAAAAAAAAAATCAAAACAAATTTTCGCAGATATGGTCAAAAGATAGAATTCATAAGAGCATAAAAAGTAGATAGGGCATTACAGAAGTTGAAAAACATTACTAGATATTCATAGTGCCCATTGTGGGTCCTGAAAGTGGTCTTATGGATGTGCGAGGGGTGGACCTGCACTTTATGGTACCCTGTGGTGAGGACCAATTTGGTGAAATAAGCGGCCCCATATTGTTCATCTAGCATGTCCTCCACGGTAGAATGAGAAAACAGTCTTTGATAGTGACTGCATTGAGGGCTCTGTAATCGGTACAGAATCACCAAGTCTCATTTTTTTTTTCACTAACAACATTAGAGAAGAGAAGGGTCTAGTGCTTGGACGTATGAGTCCGGAATTAAGCATATCTGAAACTTGTCTCTCAATTTTTGACTTTTGAAAGTAAGCATATCAATAAGGCCGAATGTTGACAGGTTCGATGTCGTCCTTGAGAGGAATCTGGTGTTCGATGTCTCTCTGTGGTGGTAGCTAATTGGGCTCATCGAACAGCTTAGAAAATTGCTCCAACAAATTCTGTAAGTCCAATCGGTCTGTAAGAGGGGGATTTTTACCTTCAGCCTTGAAGTAGTTGCATATAAGGAGTGGTGGCTTGAAATGCTCGGTTTATCTCTTTTAGAGATGTTATCTGGAGGGGAGGTGCGCCCAATCCTCGCAGTTTCTGCGGTTTGTTCATCCACTAGAACTCCATAGTCAGATTCTTCCAATCGTATGCCATTGTCCCCAGTGACTCAAGCCACTGTACTCCCAACACTACATGAAGCCCAGTCAGCGCTAATGAGTAAAAAGTAATAGTAAACGGGATACCTCGGTTCGACATTGTCACAATTTCAAATTGACTGGAGCATTTCTTAGGTTCTCCATTCACGACCTTCACTAGGAACGAAGGGGTCGAAATCACAGGAAGCTTTAGATGCCTGGCAACTCGGTTGATGATAAAGTTAAGGATAAACCCACTGTCAATGAGGGCCATGACTCTCTGTCTTTATGTGGAGGTTGGAACCTTTATCTTCCAGGCCGTAGGCCATCCAATGAGGGCGTAGAGTGAAATCTCTAGATCATCAACGTCGGTTTCTTCCTCTTAGATGCTCTTGCATTCGAGTGTCAGTAATTGCGGCTTGCAGCACCGATGGCCAACAATGAACCTCTCATCTGAGTTGAAACAAATTCCCTGGGCATGTCGTCATTGCATCTCATCCCAGGAGATATGTTTTGTAGAGTTTGGAACGGTTAGGGTTTGCTGACTTCGAACGATTTGTGCGTTAGAAGTGGTTAGGGTCGCGGTTGGGCCGGACATAACTCACCCTGGTTGGTTCAATCTTATATGACGATCCACCTGTTCTTACCTCATACGGGCCAGAACGATAACATCCTTTAAAATTTTGGGCCAGAACATGTGTATCCCATCTATAAGTTCGAGCCTAAGCCCTCTAATTAAAGCACCGATCAAGGCCTTCTAGGTCCACTCGTGTACCCGGTTGCCCAAACATTTAAATTCATATTGGTATTCCCTTAAAGACCCATTCTATCTTATGCGAGTTATGACCACATCACAATCTTCAAACTCAGTTGGTTCGAATCAGGCCTATAACTCCCTTTCGAATGTGGCCTAGTTGATGACAAGACTCTTTTCTTTATATGTTTTGCTTAGCCATTGCCACTAGCAATTGGCTTCACCCTCAAGGTGGAAGGAAGCTAAGGCGACGCAATACTGTTTAGTTGTAACCTAAAAGCCAAAAAACTATCCTGCCCGGTTGAGCCATTCGATGGGATTGCCATCAGATAAGGAAGTGAACTCGAGTTTGGTCAGCCTGGAGATAAATGACGACCTTCCTTTTTCACGTTAGAGCCCCTCTTCACATACCAAACGTGGCAGGCCTGCCCGACTTGGTTGGTTGCTGCTGGATCCTTCTTGGCTGGAGGCAATGGTGTCTGATAGCTTTTTAAGGTTCTCTTCGATCAGGCGCATCTTATCGGTCAACCCAATCTCTATACGACTGAAATTATCATGTAAGCCGTCAAGACCTGACTCTACATTGTTGATGCGCTCCTTGTTAGTGTCCATTTTAACCGAGCTCTGATACCAATGTTAGGTCCCAATTGAAGCTATAAAATAACCAAGGATTCTTTTCTGCTTATGGTGAGAAACAACCAAGAGTTTCTAGAATTTACTTATCTATTGATTGATGAATTCAGGGGGTCTTTAAATAATAAAGCTTACAACTGAAATGCCTACTACTACGACAAATAGATAATTATGAAAATTACAGAAAATCAAAGAAATAAAATAGTGCAATTCGTCTTTGACCTTTTCCTCCGCTGGTTGCTCTGTAGTTGGTTGAAGATATTTAGAGTTCTTGGTTGTTTACTGCAAATGCTTCGAGTTCTGGTGGGGAAACCCATTGGGATCTTCTGTTTCAGGGCTCATCAGAATATGTCCCAAAATATATTACCATTGACGTTGTTTGTATTTGATTTACAATTTGTTTTTAAAACTACACAAAACGTCATGGAAACATCTTTAATTTTGAGATAGTTTTTTAACAAAATTAGTTTATATGACTTTTTTTTAGAAAACAATTTAAACATCTTTGTTAATAAATCAAATATTATCAGCATAAACATTACATTGCCAATATCAAGCACACACATCGTATATTAAGCAGATAATCTCATGCATATATATATGTCAAACATATATAGTTTATTATTATATTTAAATATAAATAATCAAATATAATTTATTTAGCAGGTACTTAACTTATGTATAATTTATTTAGCAGGTACTTAGCTTATGTATTATATATATATATATATATATAAATTATCAATATATATATATTTATGTGACACCGCATGCACCCTTTATTTATACGCCTACATTAATGTGCACATTCTCAGTAGACATATATACCAGAATGCACACTCACCACAACACGGGTACATAAACTAACACACGCACCCCACTCACACAAACAATCATGAATGGTATTTACCATGCGTCAACCTACAAAGTATATCCACCTACCTGGAATACAAAATTCCAAATAACTAAATATAGTTGCATAATCAGTTATATACTAACACTTACATAAAATTAGTTGAATCATCACCATCGACATCTCACATAAGTTAAATTCAAAGTTGCAATCAATTTTAGATGATCTAAAGGCCAAACTTCAATTAAGCAATTATGGAGAGGGTTGAGATATCCTTACATGGAATTTGGTTAGAA
>NW_019014690.1:774858-801321 GCF_000150535.2 Carica papaya | reverse complement strand
TCAATTTCTCTGGTACTGGCATTGAATATATACCGGGCGTAGGGTTATCAGATGGAACCCTTCACGACCTATGGATATTATGAATCCATTGAGAACACATTGGAAACGATGCAATGATATGATGATTATTTGGATACAAAATGCTCGAGGGGGGGCCCGGAAACTGATTTTGTTTATGCTCAAACAGCACATCTTCTATGGCATGAACTCTAACAAAGACATTTTGAACAGAGTAAAACTAGGGTGTATCCAATTATCCAGTCGATATCTACACTGATACAAACCAATAGCTAGTACAGGCTTACTTTTCAAAGCTCAAATTTCTGATTGATGAACACATAAATTATGAACCTATTCCCATCTGCACATGTGGGGGACTTAAACCGATTAGAGGGTACCAGGAGAGAGATCACACAATGAGGTTTTTAATGGAACTTAATGAGTCATATAGCAACTTGACGTCCCAAATCTTGGCAAGGAAGCCTCTTCTTAGTTTGAAAGAGATATTTTTTATCATCTAACAAAAGGATAAAAGGAGAGAAATTTCTTTAAAATATATCATTAACCGGGTCATGGCTTTCGATATAAAAGATGCCAACAAATCACAAAGAATTGCCAATCCAAATAAAGAGAAGTGTTATTGTACCTATTGCAAGAAGAAGACTAGACATTCTTTGAAAATATGCTTTAAGGCCAATCTAAATAAACCTCTATGCACCAATTGCAATATGCCATGACGTACGACTGAGATATGCTATAGAGATAAAAACCAAACAAAGGGATAAAGGACCCAAAACAAGATCAGACAATCCATTGTCAATCAAGTATCCTCTGTTGATGCACAAACTGAACTCAAGGAAGAAGAGCACAATTTATTGACAAAGGATCAACTCCACTAACTTACGACCTTCATTCAATAAAGTCAAGCTACTGTCAATATGGTATAAGCAACTTCAGAGCAAACTCAGGATCAGAAACTCACTACATTCTCTACTATGTTTTCTTGTTTTAATGTATGCACAATAGATAGAAATATTAACACACACATAACTTGGATAATTAATACTTGAGCCTCAGATCACATAGTATACACACCATAATTATATAGCGAGATAACATCAAATGTTAAATCTAAAGTTGTATTACCAAATAGAGAAAGTGTAGATGCATCTCATATATGAGTTGTAAAATTAAGTGATAAGCTTGTATAAATAATGTGCTATGTGTGCCTTCATTTAGATTTAATTTAATATCCATAAGAGGGATAACACAGGATATTATATGTTGTCTAAATTTTTTACAACAACATTGTGTCATCCAGGACCTATTAACCTAGAAGACACTTGGGATGGTCTAGATTAAGGATGAAATATATCAGCTTAGATAACCTAAAGATTCAGAACATGCAAGTAAACAAATCTTTGCAGGAATAACACTATAAAGCTCCAACAAAGAGGAGAGAGACTTTAATATGTGGCACTATAGGCTTGGACACCCTTCATTCAAATCTAGTTTTGATTTTGATATGTTAGCAAACAAAGACTCTAAGTAATAAAGCAGAATAATGGCATAAATGCATAAACTTTCATTTTTTGATAGCAGTAACAAAGTAGAATAATGTTTTGATTTAATACATTGCGACATTTGGGGACATTGTAATGAAATTTCTTATGATGGGTTTAGATATTTTTTAACAATTGTTGATGATTTGCTAGATATACTTAGGTATATATGATGTAGGGTAAAGCTGAAACAGGTCATATTTACAATATTTTATACTTTTATTGAGACTCAATTTGACAGGAAAGTAAGAGTGATTAAAACTGATAACGGAAAAGAATTCAAAATGAAGAGATTTTATGATGAGAAGGGAATCATGCATCAAAAGAGTTGTGTGAAAACTCCACAACAAAATAGGAGAGTTAAGAGAAAGCATCAACAAATACTCAATACTGCAAGGGCGTTAAATTTTCAATGTGGAATGGACACCAAGTATTAGAGCAATTTTGTTCTTATTGCTGCATATTTAATTAACACAACACCTTCTTACGTGTTAAGTGGGAAGACACCTTTTAAGGTTTTATATGGAAAGAAACCAAATTATAGTCACATGAAAGTATTTGGGTGCTTAGCCTTTGCGTTTACTTTATTGAGTGGAAAAGGAAAAGTCGATGCAAGAGCAAGAAGATATGTGTTCATAGGGTATCCTTTTGGTACAAAGGGATACAAATTGCTAGATAAAGAGGCTGGTGAGGTTATTATTTCTAGAAATGTAATATTTTATAAAAAGGTATTTTCTCACAAAGAAAAGAAGTGTATAAAGGATATACAGACTATATATGAGTCTAGGAAAATATTAATAGACGAACTAGAATCAAACACTTTTATACGAGACAACACTAGAGACCAAGTGATGAGTCAAGATAGCCTAGATATGGAGGTTAGGGACATTACACAAATAGAAGAGGTGTCCAACAATTAAGAAATGACTGATGGGGAAGGAGAAAGAAAAGAAGACCATTGAAAGACACAAAACTAGACTTGTTGCTAAGGGCTTCACTCAAAAAGAAGGTCTAGACTATCACAAAACCTTTTCACCTATGGCCAAAATCATCTCCGCAAGAGTATTATTGGCTCTAGCTGCAATCAGAGGATGACACCTTCAACATTTAGATGTCAACAACACCTTTTTACATGGAGATTTAAATAAGGAAGTGTACATAGAGCTTCCTCTTGGGCATCCTAGAAGGAAAGAAGAAAAAGTATGTAGACTTCAAAAAAACTTATATGGGCTTAAGCAAGCATCCAGATAGTGGCATGCCAAATTTTCTAAGCTTATTACACAATAAGGATTCAAGTAATCCAAGGTCGACTACAGAGGACCAATGGTGAGAGCTTTACCGTACTACTTGTATATATTTATGATATTATTGTGGTAGGTAATGATGAATCTGTTATTAAAGAACTAAAGATAACATTAGATAACAAATTTAAAATTAAGGATTTAAGAAATTTAAAGTATTTCCTTCGCATTAAAGTTGCTGGGTCAAAGAGAGAGGTTCATAATGCCAGAGGAAATATGCCTTAGACCTTAAATACAGGAGTTCTAGAAAGCAAAACCTCACCGCTCCCCCTAGACCAGAATATTAAACTTTTAAAGGATGAAGGAGATCTAGTACTATATCCAACAATATACAGGAGGTTGATTGAAAGGTTAATGTACTTCACCTTAACAAGACCTGATCTGGCTTACTCTATTCAAGTTCTAAACCAGTTCATGGAGAGTACTAGAGACTGTCATTTAAGGGCTGCATATAAAGTCCTAAGGTATGTTAAGGGTACATCAGGTCAAGGTTTATTTTACTCAAATACATCTGAGCTAAAACTAAATGCTTATACTGACAGTGACTGGGTGGGATGCTCAAACACAAGAAAGTCTATTACAGGATATTGTGTTCTTCTAGACAATTCATTGATATCTTAGAAATCTAAGAAATAACAAATAGTTTCTAGATCTTCAGAAGATGCGAAATATAGAGTCATGGCTATTGTGTGTTGTGAGCTAACTTGGATAAGGTACTTACTTGATGATCTTAAAGTGTGTAATTTAGAAGTAAAAACCCTATATTGTGATAACAAGGTTGCCATACATATAGCTGCTAATCCTGTGTTTCATGAAAGAACCAAGCACATTGATATAGATCGTCATTTAGTTAGAGACAAAGTGCAAGAAGGGAGTATAGTCACGAGGCATGCGAGCAGCAAGCAATGACTAACAGATATTTTCACTAAAGTATTATTTAGTTGGCTTCTCAAAGAGCATATGATCAAGGTGGGAAAAGAAAACGTATACTCTCCATCTTGAGGGGCGATGTTATCGGGCCTGTATGAAAAAAAAGATGACCCAGCCCACAGCAAAACACACCATTTTACTAAAGAGTGATTTGGTGCGTTTGAGCTAAAGTGAGCTCGAGGATAGAATGAGTATTTAAACCCGTCTTCTTCCCTAAGAAACCCTAACCTGTTCTCTTCTCTGCTACAACCGACGCACATCAAAAGATTCTAATTTTCTATGCTTTCTTATACTATTTTCTAGTTGTTTTGCAGGTAAATACGTACACATATTATTTAACCACTCTTGCAAAGAGCTTCTCTCTCTGTTCAGCCACTTTCACGTCTTTCACCGTCACCGAATGCCTACACAAATTTGCTATTTTCCTTCACTTTTACTTGTATTTTTTATTAAAAAAATACTGGTTTTGGATAGCTTAGTTGGTAAACTTCATTTTCTTTCATTGGATGATACTTAGGAGTGGACAGAATCATCTAACCTATAGAATTGGGTATAATCTAACCTATAAAAATCATGAGCGAAAACAAAATAAATTAAATATATACAATAGCATGCATATCATGAATGTAAACAAAAAATTGGAAAAAAACTATTAGTAGAAACAAAACAAAAATGGAAATGCACCCCGCTTCAATAAAAAAAAAGATGAAAGGTGATATACTAATTATTACTATATATTACCCGAATAGCAATTAAATTATTCAATTTCTACATGTTAAAATCTAAATTAAACAATTTCAAAAAAAGAACTAGTAGCATTACTCATAAATCCATTGGCCAAGTTAAGATGTAAAGCATAATCTTGTCCTCCTTTAGCACGACCCACCTTCTCTCTCCTCAAATGGCATTCATCCTTGGGTCCATCTTCTCTCTCTCTCTCTCTCTCTTGATCACAACCATCTTTAGCATTTTCTCCTTTTTCTTTTACCAACTTGGTTAAGCCATGTATTGACCCAAGCCTTTTGGGATCTTCTCCTCCATGTGCACTACACTTTTTCCCTCGACCACCATCTGCTGTAAGGTGGAAGAAGAAAAAAAAAGGAAGTCTTCGAGAATGAACCCAGGGCTAATTTTAAAGCCCCTACGAAGCGGCATCGTTTTAGGGCTGAGAAGAACCAAACTTAATGGTGCTGTTTTGAGGTCTTCAATTGGCATTTGCCCCCACTAAACTGACGTCGTTTTCGAGTCTTCATTTTGGGCTTTCACATTTGGGCTGGGCCTGTTTTGGGCTATTGATAAATAGTGGGTAGAAATGGGTTATTTGAATGAAGTTGATTCAGATACCAGATCTTGGGCTAGGTCTTTTTTACTATTTTGGATTTAATTTAGAACATTCTCAAGTGTTTTGCCAGTCCTTGCTTCGTTTACCAACATAGGTTGCCTAATACAACTAATAGTAACATCTCATGTGTAATGGCCCCAGAAATTTAAATGAAATATATGTGTTAAAAATGTCAAATGCGAAAACGTGATAAAAATTTTAACTAACATCCCTTACACAATAACCAAAACGTACTCAAAATATGAAATTACAAACTAACTAAAAGAGAAACTCGAAAATAAAAACTATAAATATAACTACGGAGTCTTTAGGCGTCCCCTTCGCCGTCTTCCTGAACTGAAATAGTTAAATAAGGAATGAGCTACACCAGCCCAGTAAAGACATCACACTATCTCACCGCCACGGAGGTAAAGGTGGGTAGAAAACACAAAAAGACAAATGGAGCATAATTTATAACAAATTCTTTTATCAATAATAAAATCCTTTACTGTCCACTTACCTCGGTGAGATCCATAAAACAACATACGAAAGCAATAACATTTTCATCATCATAAAATCATATGAACTGTATAACATAATACTTACCATGCCTTTGTATTTCAATCATTACACAACATATTTTCCTCATTTACCAGCCTACTAGTATCCATGGGGATCCATAGGGGTTCCGCTACCCGTGAACCCTTAACATTTATAACCTGATTCCAGAGCCATCCCCATACCCCGTCCAGTATGGGTACCAAAACCATGAACCTCAATACCCCGTCCGGTATGAGGGTGAAACGGGCCGTCCCCATACCTCGTCCGGTATGGGCGCCAAAACACCGAAGGTCTCCATACCCCGTTCGGTATGAGATACCACGTTCCCGGTAGGGTTCCCTACGGACCCGGTCCGTCCACCATCTCCCAGGATATCTAGTCAGGCTGTGCACATTATTCATTTATTAATTCACGTAACCTTTTATTCTTTTTTCCTCAGTCACCATCATCAAATCACACACAAACATGCAAACCAGTTGTTTATGCCAAACAAGACAACACACAACATCGGGTTCTTAGTCATTCAACCCATAATCAATAAAATAGTGATATATGCACACGAAACTATGAAATGAGAACATCAGATATCATACTGCATTTAAAACTGTAACATAGAACAAACAACAACTGACAAACAAATACACCAGACTCGGGCTCCATTAGCGACCTTAAACAATTTCACACATCTATTGATTCATGAAATACCGTTTTATCATTTATTGAACTTTAATACCGTGATAGGAAATAGGGTGAGGGGTCCTTACTTGTTTCGGGGTCTGAATATGACTCTACAGTGCGCCTACAGGCTGTCCCTAATTTTCCCTGAATTTTTTCCGGGGAGCTGAAACGCACTACTAGTACCTGCACGTGTCCCAAAAATCTCAAATTAGGCCTAGGGCTCCTTTCGGCCAATATCACAATTCCGGCACAGCGGCTCCGCCGTGCTCTCGCGACGGCGCCGATTCGCCTCGGGTTGGCCGTTTTCGGCCACACTTGCATCGGTCCCTGCGATAAAACAACCCTAGGACCCTCGGTGGGCCAAAAAATTACGAAAAACTGAAGCTTACCGGCGGCGGTGCTCTCGGGTGCGGTGGCTCTCCGGTGTGAATCGTGTTTTGGTGATTTGGCTCCGATCAACCTGTAGAGAAAAGGACGGTGATCACAGTGGTATAAAATTTGCATCGAACGGAGGCTGGGAAGGGCCTCATCGGAGGCAAAAATTGAAGAGGGGCGCGGCGGCGTCGCTGGGTTTCGGCTGAGTTTTCTGGCCGTTTGGCTGGTGGTTTGGCTCCGGTTTGACCATAGACGGACTCAGCGTCGAAAAACGAGCAAGGGGGAGAAAAATTAACTCGATTCGCGGTAAGAAATTTCCCCGGTGCAGCGGCGGGTGGCGGCGGCCAGCTCCTCCGGCGACTGGTTCTTCTTCTCCGACGAGCACTGGCGGCTAGGGTTTCTTTGGTAAGGTGTGGGTGGGGGTATTTATACCCTTCGCCTTTTAATCTTGACCGTCCATCAAGATTGAATATGGGTCGTTCGATTGCAATTTAATTGGGATTAAATCTGGGCCGTTCATCGCGATACAATCTGGGTCGTCCGTGCTTGATTGAATCTGGACCGTCCGTGCGCGTGAATCTGGGCCGTCCGTGCACACGTTTGATCTGGGCCGTCCGTGCGCACGGGAACGGATCTGGGCCGTCCGATCGCGCGTACGCGGATCGCCCCCGTGGCCCGTCCCTAGTCAGCGTGTCCTTGCCACGCGGCGCGTCCTTATTGGTCGGGGCTGCTGACCGGGCTGCTGGCGTGGCTGCTGACGTGGTGCTGACGTGGCACAACTTTTTTAAATTACGTTTTAACCCCTGGTTTCTGATTTTTTTTTCAAAAACACCCCCAGAACCCAAATTTTCACCCCTTTTTCCCAAAATCAATTTCAATTAAATCCAAATAATATTTTTACCCAATTTTATCATTATTATTATTTTTATTTTTATTAAATTAAATTAAATAAATCAATTAAAATTTCAATAATTACAAAATAAACTAAATAATATAAATTAAAAATTAATAATAATAATACTAATAATAATAAAATTAATGGGTGTTACATCATGCATCTACTTCCGATTGACTCTGTTGAGAGGCATTAGACTCGCGAGCTAAACTATGCTCTTTGATTTAAACATTCTTAAATTCATCATAAATAAGTCAATGCCAACAAACTATTAAAATATTAATAAGAAATTTAATTCACAAATAAATAATTGACCTTTAAAATTATCTTTAGTTACATCTAATCTAAATAAACTAAAAAAAATTGTTAGATTCGATTTCATCTTCTAGATTATGTAAAGTGCAAGGCAAAATTTCAATATCTCCATCCACATCTTCTAAATTATTCCCTCCCATATCAAATGATTCTCTAAGCTTATACCAAGAGATCACATATCAATTTGCATCCTTCAGATCTTATGAGTAAAAACTTGTTTCAATAGTGATGGATCAATTTGTTCTATTAGTCACACCATTATGTTTTTAGATGTCACAAAATTGTCTTTTCATGTCTGATTTTTGTCTTAAAATAACAGGCTTAAACTCTTTCAATGTATATTCACTTCCATTGTTATTATGATACACTTCAAGGGAATACTTTTCTCTCTTTCTATCATGGTATGAAACTTTTTGATACTATAAAAATTAGTTTTTCTCTTCAAAATAAAAACCTACATCATTCATGAAGCAACATAAATGAAGACAACAGAAAATCTATTATCGCCTAAACTTTCAATTTCAATGGGATCCTATATATCATAATAAATTAAATCAATCATATTATCTTTTCTTAAAAGTACTATTAAAAGAAACTCGATGTTACTTGTCTAGTAAATAAATATCATAAAATTTTAGAGTCATACTTTTGGCAAATGGAATGATAGACTATTTTACTTAATTTATAACTTTTATCACTAATATAAACCAGTCTTTTGTGTTGAGTGTCAGACATATCATCATTTTCAATTGTCTTCAATTTACCATCAAACAGCCTCATATGAGTCTTCTCAACCTATCATAAACTTACATCTAGCCACCACTATAAAACCCTTAAATAGCTTTTATTTTCTAATTAACAATGTAACTATGGTAACCATCAAAATCTAGTGAACAAATAGAAAATAAATTAAGGCCTAGGCCTAGTATATGTTGTAAATTTTCAATGTCAATGTAAAGCAAAAATCAATATGTATATAAATTATACCAATGCCCTCTATATCAGTAAGTAATATTGTCGATCTTCAATTTACTAAATTTTTGTAAGTTGTATTTAGAAAAATTATCATTCTCAGGTATAATATTATAACATGCTCTAAAATTAATGATCCGCTCAAAATAAGAATTTGTGACTACATTGTATTGATTTTTGTCTAAGGTAAACTTTACCAATTCTTCACAACTCTATTATAATCTTATGTTTTCTTTTTCATCTTCTCATCGTTCTTTTCCTTCTTAAATAATTTGCAATTTCTCTTAATAGGACCATCTTTATCACACTTATAACATTTAAATTTCTCTTTAGATGGAGACTTTACTCAGAATTTACCATGTTCCTTTGGATCTCTATTATTACTCTTACCCATCTTCTTATGACAATAGTATATAAAGAATCTATATTAGCATCCTTGCATTTGATCTCTCTATTTTATAAGATGTTTTTTATCATCTGTAAAATAATAACTTGATTGGGAGCAAAGTTTCTAACAGATGTTATCAATGTTTTCCAATTATCTAGTAAAGGATTCAATGTAAGTAAAACCCGCAAGTCACTTTTAATTTCTATCTTGATACTATTTAACTTATTCACCAAATCTTGAAAGCTACTCATATGTTCTACAATAAACTGTCATTCTTTAAATTTTAAGTTTACCAACATCCTGATCGTAGAGACATTATTCTAGGTCTTTTTTCTCTCCTACATATTTTTTAGCTTTTTCCATAATATTTAAGTATCAACTTCATGTTAATGTGAGGATAAATATTGTACTCAACAAATTGCCTAATATTTTTCTTATAATCTTTATGTGTAATCTTCTCAATCATCATCAAATTTTCTATTAGGTTTACATTTTTCAAGTTTAACAAGATCAAGTGAATCTTTAGAGTCAAAATAATCTGTAAGGCTCAAGTTTGAATTTAATGTAAATTAAATTTATTTAAATGCAATTTTTTAATTTTTTTAATTTTATTTTGGAGTAAAAATGAAATAAATCTGTGGGTATTTTTGAAGAAAAAATCAGATACCGGGGGTTAAAATATAATTTAGAGAAATTTTGCCACGTAGGATGCCTAGTCAACAGCCATGACAAATCAAGACGCGCCACGTGGCAACGAACGCTGACACAGTGCCACGCATGAGGCCACACGGACAATCCGCGTGCCCGCGATCAAACGGTCCAGATCCGTTCCCGCGTGCACAGATGGCCTGGATGCATTCCCTCCCCAACACGATCAAATGGTCAGATTTAAACGCGATCAGACAGCCCAGATTAGATCATAATGAATTACCTACATTATATCGCGATGAACGGTCTAGATTCACTCCCTATTTAATCGCGATCGGAGGATTTAGATTAAATACGGACGGATATAAATAACCCCCATTCGTACCAAACCCTAACTCTACCTGTCAGACGCCCTCGTTGGAGAAGAAGAACCAGCCGCCGGGAAGGAGACCGTCGCCGCGACGGAGCCCTTTCCAATCGCCAAAAGAGGTAAAAAAAAAAAATTTTCTTAGAATTCAATTTTAAACACATCCATGGCCAAATCGGAGCAAAAGGACTAGCCGATTGGTCGAAAAATATGGATAAAGCTCAGCGCTGCCGCCGCAGGGAATTTCACAAAATGCCTCCAATGAGGCCCTTCTCGATTCCCGTTTTACCTAATATTTTCACCATTGTGATCACTGTTTCCTTCTCTATAGGTTAACCAAAGCAAAACACCCAACTACAATATGAGCCGGAGGATTCGCCGCACCGGAGCACCACGTCCCTGGTCAGTTTCGATTTTTTTGTGTTTTTTCGACCAATCGATGCCCTTTAACGTGTTTTCTCGCAGGAATTGATGCAGAATCGGCCGAAAACAATCAAGCCGAGGCGGACCTCCGCCACGGTCGGCGGCACTGTCGCCGAAGCACAATGGAGCCATTGTGCCAGAATTTTAAAATTAGCCAAAGCGGGCCCTGAAATTGATTTTCGGTTTACTTGGGACATTTGTAGGTACTTATAGCGTGTTTTGATTCCCGAAGAAAAATTCAAAGAACCTAGGAACCACCTGTAGGCACAGTAAACAGCTTAGCTTTTGGGCATCAAATTGAGTAAAGATCTCTCACCCTATTTCCTATCATATAATTGAAGTCTAAATAAATAATGATGCAGTATTTTGTGTGAATTTAGAAAATATGCATAATTAATTATGATTGCTAATGGAGCCAGAACCGAAAATTATTTACTTTTTTTTTGTTGATTATTTTTAGAGTTTAAATGCATGATAGTACCTTATTAATTGATTTTATGGCTTTGACTGCATGTATGGTTTATTCTATGTGTTTACGGCTGAATTGAAAAAAATGGAGGTTAAAGGTAAACTGAAAATTGTGCGATTATGTGAATGGATGAAACAGCAGGCTTATTGGATATCTTAGGAGATAGTTGACGGACCGGGTACATAGAAAATCTTACCGTGAACGTTGTCTCATACCGGACGGGGTATCGAGACTTGATAATTTTGCGTTCATATCAGACGGGGTATGGGGACGGCCCGCTTCACCTTCATATCAGACGAGGTATTGAGGTTTAGTAATTTAGTGCTCATACCGAACGGGGTATGGGGACGGTCTGTAATTGAAAATGTTAAAGGAAATGGTCCACGTGTAGCGGAGACATCCCTATGAACCCCCATAGATACCAGCAGGCTGATAAAAAGAGTGACAGTGATTGTTTGATTTATTAAATATGGATATGGATTTATAATTATGCACTATGTTGCTGATTATACATGAAATTATCTATATAATATTATTATTTTTATAGGTTGTTTTTATAAATCTCACTACGGTAAGTGGACGGTAAATAGTTTTATTATTATTAAATGAATTTGCTAAATTTAGTACTCCATTAGTTTTTTTTTTTATTTTTTACCAACCTTTATTTATGTATCGGTAATATAGTGTGATATCCTTACTGAGCTAGTGTAGCTCATCCCTTATTTAATCATTTCAGATGAAGAGGACCAGGATCCAGAGCCCGATCCGCAAGAGGATTAAGAGTAAATGCTAGTTTTCTTTATTTTTCGTTCATTTTTTTATTTTTTGTATTTCTTTCAAAATGGTGTATTCCATAACACTGTTTGGTACTTTAAGTTATGGTGTAAGGAATGTAAACCTTGAACATTTATTTTGCTTCCGCACTTTAATTATCATTTATTTTTTTCGATATTTTCGGGGTCGTTATAGTTGGTATTAGAGTCATGTTCTTTGGATCCATTCCTTACACGAAATCCTTAGGACACACTGAAAATAATGAATGATCACTTAACTATTCCTTGTAAAATGCAGGTACAGATAGATGAGGAGAGGAAGACCCCCACTGAACTTAGCAGCCCAGTAGGGTTTGCTTAGAAAGGATGTTGACTAGTTATGTGAGATGGTGGAGAGGCTCATTGCTGCCCAGCAAGCCTGAGAGGAAAGGAGGGAACTACCTAACCCTCCCCCGCTGCCATAGGTTGAGCCACCCCTGCAGAGGGAGGATCCCGAGCCACCCCGATATAACCCTGCTCCTCCACAATACCGCCCAACACCACCATAGTATGATCCGGTGCCCTAGCCACCATACCACCTGGCACCAACACAGTACAATCTGGTGCCTCCACCGTATCATCAAGTACTACCGCAGGGCTCCAATCCATCCTCAGCATAGTCCAGTCCCTCTTCCACGGAACTCAGCTCCTCCCATGATGGACCCAGGCTATATAAAAAGGTATAAAAGACTAAATCTATTTAATTTTACAGGGGGATCCTCCTTTGAAGATGTCGAGTTCTGGTTAACTGAGACGGAAAAGGTCTTCAAGACCCTTGGGGTGATTCACGAATAAAAAGTCATTCTTGCTACCTACATACTAGTGGGAGAAGCAGACCGCTGGTAGCAACTCAAGCAGACCAAATTGCCCTTCGCAGTCATTTGGGAATAGTTCCTAACAACCTTTCATGCAGAGTACCTCTCAGAGCATCTCCGACATCTGAAGGAGATAGAGTTTGCATATTTGGAATATGGGAATATGACTGTATCAGAATATACTCGCAAGTTCCTAGAATTAGGCCGATATTCCCCTGAGAGCATGTTAGATGAAGGCACGAATGCTAGAAGGTTCGAGTGGGGTCTCCGTCCAGAGGTCAGACAGCAGTTATTTGTATTTAAGCTCAGTACTTATTCGGCTATTCTGGTCAAGGCACAGTTAGTGGAGAGAAGCCTCCGCACCTTCTCTCTAGCAGTAAGGAACCTCAAGCCCTCAGCTCCACCCCGCAGACCAGCACCTACTGCACTTGTTCAACAAAACAAGAGACCCAGGCCGATGACTAAAGCTCTCCCTCAGGTTTCAGTAGCAGGACGCGGTAAGATCTCTTAGTATTGTGGCAGGGATCACGGGGACCGACCCTGTTATCGCCTCAACAACACCTGTCGCATATGTGATAGTGCCTAACATTATGCGAGGGAGTGATCGAAGAATCAGAACTAGGTCAGACCCCCTGTTCAGGGCAGAGCTTACAATCTCACATAGCAGGATGCAGAAGCCAACCCAGACGTGGTATAGGAAAAACCTAAGAACAAGAGATTCCGGTAGTCCGAGACTTTTCAGATATATTTTCAAATGAACTACCTAGGCTACCAGTGGACAAAGAAGTCGAATTCACTATAAACCTTCAGCCAAGCACCCAGCCTATTTCGGTTGCTTCTTACCGCATGAGCTGTGTTGAGATGAAGGAACTGAGAAAACAGATCACTGAACTGCAAGACAGCAGATTCATCCGACATAGTGTGTCCCCTTGGGGTGCTAGAGTCACATTTACAAGAAAGGATGATGGGATATTGAGGTTATGTATTGATTACAGAGGTCTAAACAGGGTCACAATCAAGAACAAGTATCCCTTCCCCAAGATTGATGACCTCTTTGATCAGTTGTAGGGTGCCCACATCTTCTCCAAAATAGACATGCGTTCAGGTTATCATCAGGTAAAAATCAAGGCAGAAGACATCCCCAAGATAGCATTTCAAACCAGGTACGAACACTATAAGTTCCTGATCATACCATTTGCACTAACCAATGCTCCAACCATCTTCATGAACTTGATGAACAGGGTTTCCAGATAATTCCTGCATCAGTTTATTATTGTGCTCATTGATGACATCTTGATTTATTCAAAAAGTAGAGAAAAACACGTTCACCATCTGACTCAAGTTTTGCAGGTTCTTAGAGAAAAGAAATTATATGCAAAGTTGAGTAAATGTGGGTTCTGGCTTGAGCAGACTACCTTCCTGCTACACATCATATTAAAGAATGGAGTGTAAGTGAATCTCGAAAAGGTAGAAGCAGTGCTCGTTTGGAAAAAATTGACATCGGTTAAGGAGATCCATAGCTTTCTGGGGATGACAGGTTATTACCGCAGGTTCGTGGAAGGATTTTCTAATCTAGTTGCTCCTTTGATTTGGCTCACAAAGAAAAATGTCAAGTTTGAGTGGAATGAGGACTATGAAAGAGGTTTTTCAAAACTAAAGAAGTGGCTGACTACTGCACCTGTATTGGCCTTGCGGAGTAGATCAGGTGGATATACAGATTACAGTGATGCCTCCTACCTAGGTTTGGGTTGTGTTTTGATGCAGCATGGAAAAGTCATAGCCTATGGGTCCAGATAATTGAAAAGTCATGAGAAAAACTATCCCACCCATGACTTAGAGCTTACTGCAATCATACACACCTTGAAGACTTGGCACCATTATTTATATGAGGAGACCTTTCAAATCTATACTGATCACAAGAGTTTGAAACACATATTCACTCAAAAGGATCTCAACGTGAATTAGAGAAGGTGGACAGAACTCCTCAAGGACTCTATGATTGCGACATCTTGTATTACCCGGGTAAGGACAACGTGGTAGCCGACGCACTAACCAGGAAAAGTGTAAGTACATTAGCTCATTTGATGGTTTCAGAATGTAGGCAGATAGGGGTCGCGCAACAAGTACGGCTTCAGAACCTGAAGAGAGTTACATGTTTGGGCCATCTGATTGTTCAACCTGAGTTAATCTAGAGAATAAAGGAAGCTCAATCCGCCGATTCTACCATAGCAGCCCTCAAGGAAGATGCAGAACATGGAGTTAACTCAGAATTCTGAGTCTCTGCCGATGGGTTGCTCAGATTCCAGGACAGAGTGTATGTTCCAGGTGACAGTGAGTTAAAAAGGGACATTATGATAAAGGCCCATAACTCAAAGTTTACCATGCATCCCGGAAGTACTAAGATGTACCAAAGTATGCAACCTCGATTCTGGTAGAACAGGATGAAAAGAGATATAGTTGACTTTATTTCTAAGTGTTTGGTATGTCAGCAAGTCAAGGCAGAATATCAACACCCAGACGGACTATTTCAGCCATTACCAATCCCAGAATAGAAGTGGAAACATATCATCATGGACTTCGTGATAGGATTACCTAAGGCACGCTCAGGACATAATGTCATCTGGGTAATTGTTGACCGGCTTACCAAGTCTTCCCACTTCTTGATCATCAGGATGACCAATCCCTTGAACAAGTTGGCAAGAATGTATATCCAAAAAATAGTTAGATTACATGGAGTGTCAGTGACAGTAGTGTCTAACAGGGACCACAGGTTTACTTCTCGATTTTGGTCTAACCTTCAGCAAGCCATGGGAACGAAAATGTTCCTTAGTACTATATTCCACCCTCAAACCGATGGACAGTTAGAAAGGACAATCCGTACACTTGAAGATATGCTATGAGCTTGTGTTCTTGACTTTGTGGGCTATTGAGATGACCATTTATCCCTAATAGAGTTCATCTACAACAACAACTACCAAGCAAGTATTGGCATGGCTCCGTATGAGGCGTTATACGGGCACCCATGCAGATTGTCGATTGTTGGGAAGAAGTTGGTGATAAAAAACTATTCGGTCCATATCTGGTAGAGAAGACTACATCTAAAATAGTTAAGATTATGAAGAATATTCAGACGGCTCAGAGCAGGCAGAAGAGTTATGCGGACACCTGGAGGAGAGATTTAAAATTTCAAAAATGTGATCGGGTGTTCCTTAAGGTCACTCCTTTCAAGAGAATCAGTAGGTTCAGCAAGAGGGAAAAACTAAATTTCCTATTTATTGGACCATTTGAAATCTTAGACAGAATTGATACTGCCGCCTATAGACTGGCACTGCCTCTAAAACTTTGCATGGTCCATAATGTGTTTCATGTGTTCATGTTACATAAGTACAACCCGGACCCCTATCAAGTCTTTGCCCATGAGCCTCTTTCACTGCAGGAGAATCTGTCTTATGAAGAAGTACTAGTCGGCATTGTAGACCGAAAGAGCAAATTATTCCAAAACCAAAAAATTCTCTTTGTTAAGGTCCTATAGGAGAATCACACACCAAGAGAGGTCACATGGGAACTAGAATAAAACTTCAGAGCCAAATACCCCCAGCTGTTTGATTGAGAGTGTGAGAGACAAATTTGAGGAACCAAATTTCCTTTAAGGGGGGAGAGTTGTAATGCCCAAGTTTGAATTTAATGTAAATTAAATTTATTTAAATGCAATTTTTTAATTTTTTTTAATTTTATTTTAGAGTAAAAATGAAATAAATTTGAGGAATGATGAAATTGAAAATAATTTTTGGGAAAAAATTTGGGTTCTGAGGGTATTTTTGAAAGAAAAATCAGAAACTGGATGTCAAAATATAATTTAGAGAAGTTTTACCATGTAGGATACCCGGTTAGCAACCCTGACGAATCAGGATGCGTCGCGTGGCAGTGGACGCTGACGCGATGCCACGCGGAAGACCACACGGGCGATCTGCATGCCCGCGATCGAATGGCCCAGATTTATTCCTATGAGCACGGATGGCCTGTATACGTTCCCTCCCCAACGCGATCAGACGATCAGATTTAAACGCAATCAGACGGTCTAGATTGGATCGCGATGAGCGGCCCAGATTAGATTACGATGAACAGTACAGATTCACTCCTTATTTAATCGCAATCGGACAGTTCAGATCAAACACGATCGAACAATCCAGATTAAATGCATACATATATAAATAACCCTCATTCACAACAAACCCTAACCCTATCCGCCAGACCCCTTCACCGGAGAAGAAGACCCAGCCGCCGGGAAAGAGACCACTGCCACCCACCGTCGCAACAGAGCCCTTTCCGACAGCCAAAAGAGGTAAAAAATTCTCTCCTTTGCTTAGAATTCAATTTTAAACACATCCGTGGCGAAATCGGAGTAAAAGGACTAGCCAATTGGCCAAAAAAATATGGGCAAAGCCTGGTGGCGCTACTACAGGGAATTTCACAAAACGCCTCCACTGAGGCCCTTTCTGGTTCCCGTTTTGTATAATTTTTTCTCTGTTTCCTTCTCTACAGGTTAACCAAAGCAAAATATCCAACCGTAACATGAGCTAGAGGAGCCGCCGCACTAGAGCGACTCGCCGTCAGTGAGTTTCAATTTTTTTGTGTTTTTTCAACCAACCGATGTCCTTTAACGTGTTTTCTCGCAGGGATTGATGCAGAATCGGCCAAAAACAGCCGACCCAAGGCAGACCACTGCCGTTGCCGGAGCACGGCGGAGCCGCCGTGCCTTAATTCTGAAATTGGCCAAAGCGGGCCCTGAGACTGATTTTCGATTTGTTTGGGACATTTATAGGTACGTATAGCGCGTTTTGATTCCCAAAAAAAATTTCAAGAAACCCAAAAATCGCTTGTAGGCGCAGTAAATAGCTTAGCTTTTGGGCATCAAATTGAGTAAGGATCCCTTATCCTATTCCTTATCATAGAATTGAAATCTAAATAAATAATAATACGGTATTTTGTGTGAATTTAGAAAATGTGCATACTTAATTACGGATTGTTAATGGAGCCAGAATCGAAAATTATTTACTGTTATTTTGTTGATTATTTTTACAGTTTAAATGCGTGATAGTACCTTATTAATTGATTTTATGGCTTTGAATGCATGTATAGTTTATTCTATGTGTTTACGACTGAATTGAAAAAAATGGAGGTTAAAGGTAAACTGAAAATTGTGCGATTAAGTGAAGAGATGAAATGGCAGCCTTACTAGATATCCTGGGAGATGGTGGACGAACCGGGTATATAAAAAATCCTACCGTGAATGTTGTCTCATACCGGACGAGATATCGAGACTTGGTAATTAGACATTCATACCGGACAGGGTATAGGGACGACCCGCTTCACCCGCATACCGGACGGGGTATCGGGACGGCGCGTAATTGAGAATATTAAAAGAAAAGGTCCACGTGTAGTAGGGACATTCCTATGGACCCCCATGGATACCAGCATACTGATAAAAAGAGTGACAGTTACTGTTTGATTTATTAAATATGGATATGGATTTATAATTATGCGCTATATTGTTGATTATACATGAAATCATGATCTATATAATATTATTATTTCTATAAGTTGTTTTTATAAGTCTCACTATGGTAAATGGACGATAAATTGTTTTATTATTGTTAAATAAATTTACTATTTTTATTACTTCATCAGTTGTTTTTTTTTTCTACCAACTTTTATTTCTGTATCGGTGATATAGTGTGATATCCTTACTGATGTAGTGTAGCTCATCTCTTATTTAACCATTTCAGATCAAAAGGAGTAGGATCCAGAGTTCGATCCGCATGAGGATTGCGAGTAGATGCTAGTTTTCTTTATTTTTGATTCATTTCCTTATTTCTTGTATTTCTTTCAAAATGATGAATTCTGTAACACTGTTTGGTACTTTAAGTTATGGTGTAATAAATGTAAACATTGAATATTTATTTTGCTTCCGTACTTTAATTATCATTTATTTCCTTTGAATGTTTCCAGGGTCGTTACATAATCCTTCATCATTGATTTCCAAATCGAATAATCTGTAACTAATAATTCAATTATTTGCTTTTTCAAATTATTCATCTTAATCCACACAATTAATTTCATATCTTACATAATTAGGTTCTAATACCATTTATTGAGCTCTCAACAATATTATTCGCGCAAACTTAATTAAATTCAATGTATAAAAGCCCAATCTCTCTACAGAAAATAAATTAATATAACATAAAGTACAAAAACAGAAGATTTTTTGCGAAAAACCTCCAATATAGAGGAATAAAATGATTAGCTGAACTCTAAATCAAGTCCACTATCAAGAAACTATTGAGTAGAAACAATCGTAAGTTAATCACAAACTAGATAACTAATTATCTCCATAGCCAATATCTTATATATCTCTCTATTTGTAAATAAATTGTAGACAAATAATTTTTTAAATATTTTCGGATAATAAATATCTTGACAATGACCAAACATCTTATCAAAAAAACAAAAAAAAATCTGACTTTTTTTTTTTTTTTTTAATTTCCACGCACCTAGACAGAATTTTTTACTCTCCTTTTCTCTAAGTGCGACAACACTTTTCCTTATTATGCATATCTCCTCATGAGCCTCCCTCATATCTATTTATAATGTTCTTTCTTTTCTTTTTGCGTTCCATTTAACATTTCTATTCCTATACAAACATAAATACGAAATCCAAAAAATACTAACTCCTACATATACATGTATATGTGTATACATATTTGTGTAATGTGGTTTAGATTCGCTTAACAACTATATTTAAGGTTTAAATACATTTTTAGTTCTATATTATTTTTTTTCTCTTTGGGAAGAAAAAAATTAAATTATATTAATTAAATCGGTTTGGTTCCCTATAAATTTTGGACATGTTCGATTTAATTTAAATTTAAAAATTTTTATTACTTCAAATGTCACGTCAAACATTAAGTGATATTTGACGTAAAAAATTAACTAGTTAAAAAATATTACACGTCTAAGTGGGTGATATCATTGTTAATGGTATTAGTTTGACAGTTCACGAGATACTGATTTAAATATTTTTAAAAATATAAGAATTAATTTAATATAAAATTAAGTAAATACTAAATAGAAAAAAATACATGAATAAAAAATATATATAGCCCTCATATATAACATTCAATTTCTTCTAAAAATGATTGAAAAAGAAGCAATATAATGTGTGATTGATATACTTACCACCGGACACGTATTTCCTTATATACACATTCATGTTTGTGATGGTGAGTCTCCTTTTTACTATACTAAAGAGTATGTATATATCAATGTATATAATTAGCATTCACTAATTTCTTCGCCTAACAATCCAATTGTCAAAATCTAAAAAATAAGACTCTTTATTTTTTCCATTCGACTTTTAAAAAAGTGATTTAAAGGCTTTGCAAAAGAGAAATGCATCCTTTAAGTGGCTCTTTTTCACGTAAAAGCACTAAAACAATGTAGAAGATTTGCACAAAGAGCCGGTTAATTTGATTATGGGTAAAATACAAAGCCAATTTGAAATGAAATTCTAAGAAAATAAAACCTGATTTATTACTTAATTAATTATGAATAAATATACTATTAATTAATTAAGGACTACCCCTCCTTAATTTTGAAGTTATTTCCAAATGAAATATTTCTTCTTTTTTTTTTTTTGGATTTTATTTATGTAAATAAATTAACATAATTTAACATATTGAAATATATAAATAAAAAATATATTTGTTTATAATCTCAATTCTGAAAGCAGCCAGTGGCATTGGCTGCCAGCCAGCCACTGACGTGGGTAAACCAGGAAGGAAAAAACCCTATTATTTCACACGTGTAGATAACCAACCGCAGCCACTAAAAGACTACTCACACGTGTGTCTCCTCCTCATTTCGGTTGGAATTCTTGAAGCACGTAAACGGTGACGTATAGCAATATTTCCATAATTACTCTCCATTTCTGTATACCGTCCAATTGATTCTACTAGATTGTTTGGGAGTTCCAAAAAAAAGGGTATTATTATTATTTCTGAAATTTATAAATTTTACCCAGAAAATTAATGTAAATAAAAAAAATTAACCTTATAATTTCTGTTGTGGACACGTGTCATCATCTGATACTCCCAACTGACGTAAACACTGACGTAGTCCTTGAGCCTTGATTTTGGGTCAACTAAGGTGTGACTTGTGGAGAGTCTATAAATACCATTAGCTTCCTCCATTACTTTGCAAGCGAAGCTGTTACCTCCTCCTCTCTGGACTCCATTAACGGCGGGGTTTAGTTAGTTTGTGTTGTTATATAATATTAAAACCCCCTGATTCATACTTGTTATACGTACATATTTTTATATTTATATACACACAGAGAGATACACTTCTTTCTGGGTGTAAGAATTTGGAGGAGGAGGAGGGAAAATGGAGATGAGCAGAGGACAGATATGTAATTTCATACATGGGTTGAAGCCGACGTTGTTAATGGTGGTGGTTCAGGTGGCATTTGCAGGGGTTAATATATTATATAAACTGGCGTTAAATGATGGAATGAAGTTGAAGATTATTGTCGCTTATCGTTTTCTCTTTGCTTCTGCTATTATGGTCCCCATGGCTTTGATCTTCGAATGGTAAGTACTCGTAATTTTCATTTAATTTCTTCTTTCTTTCCAGAATTTTATGAGAGGGGAAAAAAAGTTTTGATCTTTTATATTTTCTCATTATTATCTGTTTTGGTTAATTAGAAATCAGGAAGTTTCGAGAGTGATTATCATCATCACTGTTTTTTTCCAAAGCTATAATAATTCTTCCATTAAATCTGCATGCATTTTGAAAGCTTTTCATTTTCTGTATTTATTATTATTGTTTAAAAATTTACTGTGGCTTTGCATTTTTCATTACACGCTTTTCTTAAAAAAGGAATGAAAAGATTAATCAACTAAGCTGTCTGCTAGCTATGATTTATTTTCCCTGCTGGTTTGACCTTAACAAATTTACAGAACCCATCAGTTTTGCTCTACCAGATTTTGTTTTTGACAAACAAAATAATAATTTTTCCCGTTGTAATGCATACATATATGTATATACATATATATAAATATATATATATATACAGGAAGAAGCAGAGACCTCAGCTTACATGGACAGTGCTGTATCAATCTTTTTTTTGTGGGTTATTGGGGTAAGTATATTTAAGAAATATTAATTTTGTTTTAACTCTTTCCTTAAATATTTCCTCTACTTTTGAAAATAATAAAATTAAAAATTATATATATATATATATATAAGTTAAGTTAGTAATTATATTATTAATTCAATCCAGCTGTATCCCTGCAAAAATGGTTATCTATTAATATTGCATGGCCTTGTTTTGCTTCCCGTGACACTTGGTATCTTGTATACAATTTCTTTCCAACTATGTTCATCGACCTTCTTCCACATCCATCTCCAAAAATTATAAGATTATATATTTTCAACCTCCAATTTAAGTGGTTAATTAATTAATGAGATAAATAAATCCAACAATTAAATGTAATTTTGTATATATATATTTATTATATGTATATGCAGAGGATCTCTGGCACAAAACTTATACGTGGAAAGTTTGAATTTAACGTCTGCAACGTTCGCCTCTGCGACCACCAATCTCCTCCCAGCCATTACCTTCATTATTGCTGTCTGTTTAAGGTAATATACATATATATAAGTACAAAAAATCATATATATATATATATAATATGTATAAATTAAGCAAGATGTTTATGAGGGCATTGGATGATGAGACAGGATGGAAAAGTTAGGACTGGGCACGTTGCCTGGGAAAGCAAAAGTTACAGGGACATTAATGGGGCTTGGTGGAGCAATGCTACTCACGTTCTACAAGGGTTTTGAAATCAACATCTGGTCAACTAAGGTTGACCTTCTTTCCCATAAACGTCACGTAGCATCTTCTCCTATCCACCATACAAATTTTGCATTGGGTGGTTTATTAGCCCTAGCCAGCAATTTCTCTTATGCATCCTGGCTCATTATTCAGGTGAAATTTCAATTTTTTTAATTTTTTTTTTTCACTTTTCTAAATTTAATCAAATTTACTCACACAATATTATATATATATATATATATATATGTAAATTTTATGGCAGACTAAGATGAGTAAGACATATCCATTTCATTATTCAAGCACCGCCTTGATGTCATTAATGGGAGCCATGCAGTCAGTGGTGTTTGCTCTTTGCTCAGAAAGAGATTGGCAACAATGGAAGATGGGTTTCAACATTAGGCTACTTACTGTAGCTTATGCTGTACGTTTTCACCTACACCCATACGCATATCTATACACACACACACACATATATATATAGTATAGTTTAGTACTTGAATGCATGTTTAGTGATGTATAAGTTTTGGGTGTTCTAGGGTATGGTGGGTTCTGGTCTGATGGTGACTTTAATAGCATGGTGCGTGCGCATGAGGGGTCCTCTCTTTGCATCTGTCTTTAACCCTCTAATGCTCATATTAGTTGCTTTGGCTGGTTCTTTACTACTTGACGAAAAGCTCCATTTGGGCAGGTATATGTATATGTATATATATATATATATATGTATATACACATACAAATATATGTGTGTGTAAGACCAGTATAATAAATCTTGTTTGTGTAATACATAATTTCAGTGTATTAGGAGCAGCGTTGATTATATGCGGGTTGTACTCAGTGTTGTGGGGTAAAAGCAAAGAGATAAAGAAAGCGAATCAATTAGTCCCAGCAACGAGTCTTCGTCACCAGCATCATGATCTTGAATCTATCGAGATTGTTAATGTTGCATCCCACAACAACAACAAGACTACTGAAGAAAAAGAAGATTCAAAGGAGCATCAAAAACTGGAAGAGAGTAATTTTAATCAGAGAGAAAATTCACGAAATAACTAGTAGTAACTTGGAGGCGTTTCAGTAGATTAGACTCGAACAAAATCAATCATGTAATTAGTGTAGGTACATGCATGATTGTATATATAGCAACTAAGGGTATATATATATATATATATATATATATATATATATATACACCTTCTCTTTGTAACTGTTAGTCCATTAAATTGGGCGTTTTTGTTTGCTTAATTTCCACCCTTAATTACAGTAGAGAACGACTCAGAAAACCACTGTAATTTCTTTCATTTTCCTTCTAATTTAGCCACCTAAAATTACTTGCAACCTTTAAATATTATATGAAATTAATTTTTATTAAATATAGAAAAATTAAGAACTAAAATTCTGGAACTAATATCATTTTAAGTAATTGAATAAAACAACTGTCTCAAAAGCTTAAACTTATAAAAAATTACATAATTAATTATTTATGCTTTAACGACAATAAATAATTATAAAAAATGTATTTTAAAATATTTTGTTGTTGTACTTTTTTTTTCATTGTAAATTTGATGTCTACTAATTTCTTATATAGCGATTGAAATTCTTTCTTTGTTATGAGAAATATATTTTTTATATTAAATCATAAAAATCTTTTTGAACAACATATTTTTTTTTTGTAAAAACTACAAAATGTGTTGTAAAAAATAATTTTTTAAAACTAAACTATAAAAGTTAATGTGAGAATTTTTTTTCCAAAATACTAATTTATTTATAAGAAATCAATTTTAACCTTTTGAAATGATGATTATTCATGTGAAAAAATTAGTTTAATGTTTTTCTTTTATTAAGTTCTAGTTACAATACTTAAAATTGTTAACATATATATCATTTACTAATCATGTTGCATTGATTTTATTCCTTCACTCATTCATCTCATTTCAAATGAAAACATTCCACAAAATTAAGTGCTAATGCATGATTTTTTTTTATATAGAAAAAAGAGAAAATTTGTTGATAAGCCGTTGAACGATACCACTAAAAAAAATAATACAAGATAAATCCCTTAAAGAGGACCATCAAAACCTTAATATACTGATAAGTGGTAGCACATATGTATACTTGTATATAAATCTTTACCTCTTGAAAATATATTTTTTGAAAAAGTCTTGGGATCATATATTTATTTCTTCAGTTTATGGCTCTTTATTATTTTACAGATTTAAAATGCGTTAGAACTAGATGTGATAATATTTTGTATTAAAATTAGAATTTTTCTATTACTTTCTTACAGTTATATTGACAGCCTAACACTGTTGTCTTTGATGATAAACCTTGGCCTAGTATTAACTAGTCTTAATTGTAGTTGAATGTCCTCCCAGGGCTCACGATGACAATGAGTGCTTATTTATTACTTTTTGATGTCTTCTAAAAATTTGAGTATCTTTTATTTTTCTAGTGTTCAGATGGATAACTAGTGTTAGTGTTAGTTGAACATTCTAGGAAGGCTCATGATGACTAGAGTTTTCTCCCAAATGTTTCCAAAATACATACAACACATTCTTAATAATATATACAGAATATTTTCAGAATTAAATCACATCAATAGATATAATGCTATAAATCTCTAAAACAAAATTCATGATAGGCTCATCAAACACAATTTTCTTTTTCAAATAGATATTTTGGTAATTCTTTTTTCACTAATTACCTTTAGAACATATTAATTTATAGAACTATTATTCCATATACTATTAAGTTTCAAACACTATAAAAAAAAATTTGTTCCATAAAACACCTTGTATGTAATTTTTATTTATTTGGAATTTGAATATATATATATATATATATATATATCAATTTAATAACTTTTTCTGTGCCAACTATGAAATGAATCTTGATGAATAACAACCAGTCTATAGTCACATCCAATAACTATTCTACTCATGTGCAACAGCCAAACATTATAGATACAAATATGATGCCAAAATACCTTAAATATGAATTCATTGCAGGTTTGTTAAACAATGCAAGAATTTTGTTTCCATGGTTTTTTTTCTTACTTGTAAGTTTTAAAAGATGCAGTCTTTTAATATGCATATATTTCCTTTACTAACATAACATACAACTGCAAGATTTCACATGTAACATATATGTTTAGCTTCCATTATAAAACAACTATAGTTAATTAGTATATATATTACTTCATTTAATTGAATACAACAACTTTTATATGTAATATATCAACATATGTTTGCATATATATATATAGATATATATATATGCCTAGATATGATTAATAACTTATAGATATATAACATAAGTACCTATGGTACTTTCATTATTAGCATTTTGTTCAACACCTTGTTTATATATGTATATGGATGTGCATAATTTTTCCATAAGTATATATATTTATAAAGACACTACAAATAGAATTAGTCATAGTTATGAGAAATTTGAAAAAATAGTTGTTGTATTTTTCACTTAAGTTTGATAAAGAAATGTCTAAGGCAATGGTTTAGTGAAAAAAAAGTGAAATTTAATTCTATCTGCTTCATTTATCATCAAACACAAGATTAAAGGATAAACAATTGTGACATTAATGATATCACGTCATAGGATAGGTGGTTTGTAAAAATCATATAGGAGTTCTTGCTGAAGAAATTATAACCAAATTAACTAAGTACAAAATTACTAATGATTTTTCTGTAAGTTCTCAAATTAATCATTTTTAGTTTTG
>NW_019014690.1:763891-774608 GCF_000150535.2 Carica papaya | reverse complement strand
ACAAACTCAATAAAAATGTAATAGTACTCTAATAGCAAATAAAATGATAAAAATTTCAAAGTATAATATTTTCATAAAACAAAGAAGTCCCATAAGAAGAATAAACTAACTTTTAGACTTTGTGTAGCTAAATTTACTATTAAGGCCCTGTTTAGATGAATTTTAATAATAGATAATTAATGTATGACAACGACAGTGATTGGATGACAATGACATATTATAAGAATGACAAAAAAATTTTATATTTGGATGATTGTGTATTAATATATATTAATTACAACTGTTTGCTTGGAAGGTAGGATGATATGATTATATTTTCAGTCAAATTATTAATTTATCCATACTTTATTATATGTAATAGTAAATTGTATATAAGATTATATAATGAAACAAAATAAATTATACAATAATATAATTAAATTTATATTTAAATAAATAATTATTACATATAATCAAATTAAATTTTTATATTTGATAAAATAAATAATTATTATTTATATTATCACATTAATTTAATTTTAATAAAAATAAAATTATTTATATATTAAAAACAAATTGTTGTAATTATATATTATTATATTAAATCTAAAATTATTTCAAAAAATTAAAAATTAAAATATTTTTGAAAGAATCATTTATTTAGGAGGGTATAACGAGAGTTAAGCATATTTTATGAAGGTATAACGGGAAATACAATTATTTGTCCGTCACATACCACCAATTCGGTGGTTTTAAAAATTTATCTAAAATGTGCCAGTCGGATATCGTTTGTTACCATCTTATCAGGTTGGAAGTTGAAACAAACAGAATTTCATCACACTCGTAGAGTACTTTACATTAATTGACTACCATTTATCACTATTCAAACAGAAGATAAGAGTTACTCATTTTTAAAATTTAAAAAAAAAACCTCTTTTCAAATTGAACATATACAAACATTTTCATATTTTCTCAAGAATTTGACATTAATTCTTCTTACTTCGAACTTACGAACTTTCACATCTTTGTTTCATATTTCATGTTTTAATTTGCATTTGTATTTTTTTTTGTACATTTTTGTATCACATTCTCTTTTGGATTTATGTCAAATTTTACACTTACTTCAGTTTTCTATCTTAATTTCATACTTTTACTTAATTTTACCTTGAATTATCACACCTACATTGATTGCACATTTTATTTCACATCATACACTTATCACTTGTTTAACCTTTTTTTATATTTAGATTTTTAATCAGCATGTATTACTTCGCTTATATACTTTCATATAAGCACTTCACTTTACATTTATCATTTTATATTTTACACTTTGCATCTTTACACTTTTCTTTATACGGTACAATTACCACTTTAATAATTACACTTTCCACTTTGATATTTAAACACTGAGATTTCATTGTACAATGCTGCTTTAACCCTTACCAATGAAAGCATTAAGAATTCCCACTATCAATATGGATAGTATATACAATAACATTTACAACGACAATACTTCGCCAAGGTGGTCATTTAACACTAACAGTTAAACTTGATCATCCTTCTATGTGATAGAATTAACCAACACTTATCTTGTTAAATTTCAGCTACGCACATACAATCTCCTCCGTGATATATAGTCAAACAGATTTATACGTCCTTATATTTTACATTGACCCTCAAATTTTTGACTCACACTTAGACTCATGTTATATTTTTTTATTACCTAATTAGTTTCTAAATTTATTAACTACTATGTGGGGTATACTTGTGTTGTTATTTGTGAACTTTATTTTATCCATTTGATTGTTCATGTTTTCTTATTAAGTTTTCTAATTCTTTTATTATTGAAGCATTCTATTTGAGTTACAGTATGCACAAATTAATTTTTTTTTATAGTGTACTAGTACACATTGGAGTAAATAAAATTTGTTCCTATTTTATTTTATCTAGTTTTCTTTTACCATGATTCCCTTTATTTCTGAAGTATAACTTTGTTTATTTGAGATTTGCGAAACATCCTTCTTTTACCATGATTGACACCCTGATTTCTCTTTTTAAAAAAAATATATATATATTACTTCCAGTATTTCACTTAATTTCCTAATTTCATTTTAATTAATTTAAATCAAATTTCTCTCTCTGAAAGTTCTCATTTACTATTAGTTTATTAGTGTTCAAAAAATCAATACTTTGAATGGTTCATATCGTTTGAAAACTCTATTTTCCTACATCAGGGCCTTACAATGTGAAGTAATAATTACTTTACTCTTAAATTAGTTAGATCTAAATATCCCTTCATTTGTTACACTTTTCATTTTGAAATTCCCTAATTAGACCACATTGGCATTGCCTAAAACAAAGTATATTCAATATTAATTTCTAAATCATTTTTTATTCAATATTTCTTCTTTACTTGTAAGTTTGTTTTCCTACTAATTGCCCACTTACCAATAGTGATTAATCAATTCCTATAACTTTCAAAATTAACCTCCCTTATCCACAATTAACCAAATTTATTTTCAAGTAATTATTAGAATCAAAATTATATTCCAAATAAGTGTCAAGTCATTCATATGCTCTTTATTACTTATTGTTAACTACTTTAAAACATTATCCCCCATATCTCACCCAGTCATATACTACTATTGAAATCAATTTCAAGTACCATTTATAGGGTTACTATGTTATTACTTGTACGGGGCATTCCAATTTCATGTCAATTTCCTTTATTTCCTTAATCAGCAAATCTCCATGTCATTATTAAGATTGAGGTTTTATTTTAATGGCTTTCAAATTTCCCTTTGCCATTTATAGATTTCATTGGATTAATTAAAAAAAAAAAAATTCAACTCGCTTCTTTATGATCCACAAATTGAATTAATAACACATCAAATTCAAAACCAACACTTGCAAGTTAGTTTTGAATTTTACCGTGTTCATCATCCCCAAAATGCAAATATGGTTACCACTACGACCCAACATCAAAATCTAAAATAGCCTATTAAATGAATCAATATTTTGTAAAAACTATAAACGAATCTAATCCTAAATGCTCAAATAGATTCGACACAACATAAATCAACCGTGCAACCTGGGGGTTTTCCGACCACCCCCACTGGGTTTTCAGAAACCCTAGTATTTCAGTGGACTCAAGATTCAAAGAAAAATTTACTACTTCGAAAATAAATCAAGAATGAACAAATAATCATTTAAAATATAAATGGAAAGAAAAATTGAAGATCTGGGGTTAGACACTACGGCATTCTTACCAAAAACCCTAGATTTGAGACTTCCAACTCATAATGGCAAGTTGGTCTTCTTTCTTTCTCTAAAGCTTCTTCTACTCGAAGGAGTCGAGAAAGAAGGTTTAAATGGGATTTTCATGTCATCCCATCGCTAGGGAAAATCTGAACCGCCAGATCCACAGGGTCAGGGGTATTTTTGTCTCTTTAGGTACGTCCTTAAATTTCCACCGTCCAATTAAGTGTATCTTTGTCCTTTCGCCAGTGTCCTTTGGCGGGAACACATTCTCACTATTCAATTTCTTTCCTTGAGATGCGATCGTGACCGTATGATCCTCCCCCTCTCTGCGTGGTCCGGTCTAAACCGTTCATTCTTGCGCATGCATCTAGCCCATCCATTTTCTTCTCTTTTCCCACGGTTTGATCCCATCTGTTCATCCACGCATAAGGCCCTATCGTCTGATCTTCCACCTTGCCTCCTTCGTGGCTCAATCAGAGCCCTTAATTTTAATTCCCCTTTTTTGGCGCTTACATGGCCGCTTCTGATTAGGTTTTCCAGACACCTCACCTGCTGAGGTGTCCCATCTTTTAATATTTTCATAATTCTCCTCGTTTTCAAACTCCTCTTCAATTTAGATTTTCCTCAATTTCATAAATCTTTACATATATATACATATATTTTTATCTCATACAAATATATTATTAGAAATTTCTATTAGTAGAATGTTAAGTATATATGGAGGATATCTTTATAATAAAACAGAAACAAATATTATTTTAATTGTGCTCAAGAATTTTATAAAAATATTTTTTTTTAACTATCTACAAAATACTTATGAATATACTAAAACTTTACAAATTTATATATTTAAGACTTAATAGATTTAGATTATATTACAATTAAATCCACAGTATTAATGGTCAAAATAATTGTATATTTTTATACCTTAACTATTAGATATATTGCAAAATATAAATAAAATGTAATGACCCCGGAAATTAAAAGGAAACGTATATATAAAATTCTAAGTGCGGAAGTGAAATAAAATATTATGATTAACATCCCTTACACAATAACTAAAACGAATTAAACGTATATAAAAATAAGCTAACTAAAGTAAATACTAGAAATGAATACTATAAGGAAAACTATAAAATCTTTAGGCATCTACTCGCCGTCTTCCTGCGGAATGGACTCGGGAACTAAGTCCTCCTGATCTGAAATGGTTAAGGAATGAGCTACACTAACCCAGTAAAAATATCACACTATGTCACTATCACAGAAGTAAAGGTTGGTAGAAAACAAAAACGACCAATGGAGTATAATTTTCAAGTAAATTTATTTATCAATAATAAAACCCTTTACTGTCCACTTATCTCGGTGAGATTCATGAAAACGACTTATAAAAACAATAACATTATAATATTATAAAATCATACGCACTCTGTAACATAACACATGCCATACTTTTAATATTTCAATCATCAAGCAACAAATTTCCTCTTTTACCAGCCTACCAGTATCTATGGGGATCCATAGGGGTTCCTACCACACGTGAACCATTCATTTTCACAACTTAATTCTAGGATCGTCCCCATACCCCGTCCGGTATGGGCGCTAAAATAATAAAGTCTCCATACCCCGTCCGGTATGAGAGACAACGTTCCCGGTAGGGTCCCATATGGACCCAATCCATCTACCATCTACCATCTCCCAGGATGTCTAGTGAGGCTGCTAACCTATCCATTTATCAACTCAATCCCATTCCTATTTGTTCTTAGTCTCAATTACCCAATCAAACATAAATACGTAAATCAGTAACGAACACCAAACAAAGCAAACATAACATCGGGTTCACAATAATCAAACCATAATGAATTAAACAATGAATCATGCATACAAGCCACAGAATAAACAAATCGGATACTACACTGCATTTAGACTGTAAAATAAATCAAACAGGAACTGACCGAAAAGCATATCCGATTCGGGCTCCATTAACAACCTTAATTAATTATACATATCCATGAATTCATAAAATATCGTTTTATCATTTATTAGACTTTAATACCGTGATAGAAAATAGGGTGAGAGATCCTTACTTGTTTCGGAGTCTGAAATCGGGTTCTCACTGTGCCTACGGGCAGTCCCTAGATTCTCTGAATTTTTCTCCGAAAACTGAAACACATTTTCGGTACCTGCACATATCCCAAAAAAATCCCAAATCAGACCCAAGGCTTATTCGACCAATTTCGAAATTCTGGCACGGTGGCTCCGCCGTGCTCTGGCGACAGCGTCGCCGCCCATGGCGGCGATCCACCTCAGGTTGGCCATTTTCGGCCGAATTCGGCCAAACTTGCATTGGTTCCTGTGATAAAATACCCCTAGGGCCCTCGATGGGCCAAAAAAATCCAGAAAATCGAGACTTACCGACAGCGAAGCTCTCGGGTGCGGCGGCTCCTCCGGTGCAAGTCGCGATTTGATGTTTTGCTCCGATCAACCTGTAGAGGAAAGGACAGTGGTCACAGTGGTGTAAAAATTACATCGAACGGGAATCGGGAAGGGCATCATTGGAGGCAAAAATCAAATAAACCCGCGGCGGCACCGCTGGGCTTCGGCGGTGTTTTTCGGCCAATTGGCCGGTGGTTTGGCTCTCATTTGGCCATAGGGAGGTTCAGCATCGAAAACCGAGCCAATGAGAGAAATTTTACCTCGTTTGGCAGTCGAAATGTGCTCCGGTGCGGCGGTCGGTTCCTCCAATGGCTGGGTTGTCTTCTTCGGCGAGGGTTCTGGCGGCTAGGGTTTGGGGAAGGGAGTGGATGAGGTTAAAAATAACCTTTCAAATTAATAAGAACCATCCATCACATTTTAATAAGGATTGTCCGATCGCGAATAAATTGAGAATGAACCTCGATCGTCAGTCGCAATGCGATCTGGGCCGTCCGTGCGTGATTCAATCTGGACCGTCCGCACACGCTTTTGATCTGGGTCGTCCGCATGTGCTTTTAATCTGGGCCGTCCGATCGCGTGCACGCGGATCGCCCACGTGGCTCCATCCCGCGTGGCCTCCCGCATCAACGTCCCTGCCACGCGGCGTGTCCTGGTTGGCCAGGGCTGCTGACGTGGCGCAATTTTTCTAAATTATGTTTTGACCACCGGTTTTTGATTTTCTTTTCAAAAACACCCCCATAATCCAAATTTTCACTCTTTTTTCCCAAAATCATTTTCAATTAAATCCAAAAAATAATTTTACCCCTTTTTATCATTATTATTATTTTTATTTCTATTTAATTAAATTAAATTAAATTAAAACTATATAATTATTACGTAATAAATTAATTATTAAAATAAAATAAAATCAAAATAATTCCAATAATAATAAAAATAAAAATTTGGGTGTTACATAAAAATAATGATTTAATTCGTGGACAAGGGGCATGGATTGAAAGAAAGAAAAAGAGATATAGATAAATGAGATAAGATAAAATGTAATCAAATCTACTTTTTTCTCAAAAATAAGGAAAAAAATTAAATCGTAATCCTCACCTCCCTATGAAAAAACGCTCAGGGCCTTCCTTAATGTATAAAATTATTCACCACTAAACCTTTGTGTGATATTTATATTTTTAGTGCTTTCTTCATCCTTGCATATACATTTCTCTCTCTCACTCTCTCTATAGAGCTCAATATATGTTTTCGTGTTTATGTATATGTTTTGAATTTAATAAGATCTCATCGGTTTTATCTAAAAGTGAGAGCTCATAACTCACGAGTTTGGAAATATAGGCACAAATCGGAAAAGGTGAAGAAAAAGGTGCACAAATCAATATTCATTTGGTAAAACAGTAGAAATGTCTAATATTACTAATCAAATACGAAAGATCGTCAAGGTAAATTCCAAACTATATAGATATATGAAGGTTTCCATGATCTTTTAAAATTTATCAAAATTCTCTATTTTTAAATAGGAAAATGTGATGGATTTGAGAACAAATGTGAAAAAAGAAAGCACGTCAAGCGACTGAAGCAAAACAATTAGCGACAAAAGATAGAAATGTCACGATCGAGGTAGAGGTAACATTTTTCATTTCTTATGAAAGACCAACATAACAAAATATCTATCCTTTTGAACCCACTTAAATGGTGTTTCCACGATCTATAAATATATATATATATATATGTCAATTTTTTTTACTGAGTCCTTTAGATCATGGAGTACTCAGTGTGTATTAATTTATAGAGGGATCAATTGTAACATAAAACAAGGAAAAATGTCTGATAGCTGGAAGAGCCACAATTTCGTTTACACTTCTTAAGGACCTTTTGGTCATGGCTGCTAACATTGAACTAGTTAGTGAATTTTTCATCAATTAAATCTTCCATATTGTTTAGTAAGTCAAATGAGATTTGTAAAAAAACTTAGTAATTGTTAATTTGCTTGTTGGCAGTATGCTTAAGAAGATCTCATTCGACCCAAAAATAATTTCTGCTACACAATCCAACAAAGAATTGAAGGGTGGATGATCGAGCAACGCCAACATGAAACTACAAGATATGATTCAATAAGTCCCTTTAATTTTTGGAGCTAGACAAATTACTCTTTTGGAGCATGCATTTAGAAATAGAAAAAAATTTATATAGTTACCTAAAAACCTTGACAATATTTACCTAATGTTGAAATGCAGTATTTTTTTCATATGAAATCACAAAGATTGTTTCCTGTGGAGGTGGTAGAATTTATCCTTTATGAGACCCACCTGAACAAGCCCACTTGCAAGCCAAACAAGAACAAAACTAAATAAGAGAATAATTCTACAATGCCTCCAGGAGAAAGGAGTACTCCAATGCAGAAGAAGGTCGACAAACTAAGGAAGAATGCGGAGAATAAGGAACAAGGGAGTACTACAATACAAAAGAAGGCTTGCAGGCCAAGAAATAAGGTGGGTGGGGAACAAAGAACTTCTTTTGTATGGTTTTTTTAGTCTGTATAATATTTTTTAAAGATATTCAACTCATTGGTAATTTTCTAGTAATAAGATATGGAGAGAGATGTGACTGTTTCAATGAGTAGAGTTTATATATATACATGTAATCCACTTAGGTAGAAATGTATATAATAGTCCGTGGATGTGCAAAATGTTGACTAAAATAAGCTTAGTTTGCTTATTAATTTGTAGGTGTCAATCAAGAGGGAAAAGCTTAAGGGGGTGGTAAGAGAGATGCCTTGGGTCATTGATGAAGTAGTTAATTAATATAAAAGCTTAGTATTAATATTGTTATTCTTGAACAATTTACTAAAATTAACTTGCTTTGTGTTTGTTGGATAAATAATGAAGTCATCGGTGATAGGATTCAAGGATTCTGGGATGAAGAAGATGGAAAATGCAAATTATTCTATCGAAGTAGCAAATTTAACTTAATTATGTAATATCTACCTATTTATAGGTGGATATAAAAGAAAATTACATTGACTTAATTTCTTGGTCCTTATAGATGGTTGCGAAGACAACTAGGAAGGGAAAGAGAAATATAATGGAAAAAGAGATTGATCCCATTTATGAGGTAATTAAGTTTAATTCTTATGTACTACATGTTTACAAAATGTATGGGTAAATAAACTTTTTTTGTTATTTGTATAGACGATGGAGCATTCCCAATAAAAACTGAGTGAAAATATTACAAAAAGTTATGGTGTGAGTTGTGTTTAATAAATATTTAAATTGATATTCAATTATGCCATTAATATATGATTATGCTACAAGTAATGAAATTGTTATTCAGGAGACAAAAGAAAATGTTACTATTCAGAGCCAAAAGGAAATGTCAAGAAGTATAGCTTGAAATATTTAGTAGGTGTACTAAAGAACAGGATGTCAGACTTCGAAAAGGAGGGTTTTTTAGAAGAGCTTTACATGCTAATGTCTGAATAATCAAATAAAGACAATAAAGAGGAGCAAAAGATGTACATTGGTGGTATTTATAGAAACACCCAACATTTCCTCCAATCTAAATCGTAAACAATTTATAAGTCTTCATAGCTCCATAAATCAATAATGGGAGTCCACCATGATACTCCAATTAGGACAGGGAGCATAATGCATTAACTCCCCATTCGTTTGTTATGATGGTATTTATATTTGGTGGAAGTCCTTTTTTGTAACGACCCCGTAATTCCAAAAGAAATAAATTATAAATTAAGTGCGGAAGGAAAATTATTAGTTAGGATTTATATTCCTTACACAATAACTTAAAGTACCAAATAGCATTACGAGAATTACCCTTTGAAGAAAATACAAAAAAAATTAAAGAAATAAAAGAAAAATAAATAAAATTGGCATTCTACTCGTAACCATATTGTGGATCGGGCTCTGGATCATGGTCCTCTTGATCTAAAATTGCTAATAAAGGAATGAACTACACTAGTCCAGTAAGAATATCACGCTACTCACCGACACAGAAATAAAAGTTGGTAGAAAAATCAAAACAACTAATGGAGCTCTTAATTAAGCAAATTTATTTATCATAAACAAAATCGCTTACCATCTATTTACCATAGCGAGATTTACAAAACAACTTATAGAGACAATAACATAACACATATCATGATTTCATATGCAATTGGTCAGAATAATAATTTTCTCTTTATCAGCCTACTAGTATTCATAGGGGTTCATAGGGATGTTTCCACATGGTGTGAACCCTTTCCTTTAATATTTTCAATTAACGGGTCGTCCCCGTACCCCGTTCGGTATGAGGCAACGTTCATGGTAGGATTTTCTATGTACCCGGTCCGTCCACCATCTCCCAGCATATCCAGTAAACTTGTCGTTTTATCCATTCACTTAATCACATAATTTTCCGTTTACCTTTAATCTCTTGTTTCCCAATTCAACCATAAGCATGTAAAAAAAATAATACATGTATTCTAAACTATAAAATCAATCAATCAGATACTATCATGCATTCAAACTGTAAAATCAATCAACAGAATCAACAGTAAATAATTTTTTATTCTGGCTCTATTAGTAACCCATAATTAATTATGGTTATTTTTTAAATTGCACAAAATATCATATTATTGTTAATTTGACTTCAATTCCATAACAGAGAATAGAGTGAGGGATTCTTACTCAAATTGATACCCGAAAAACTAAACTTGTTGACTACACCTACTAGCGGTCTCCGGATTCCGTAAATTTTTCTTCGGGGATTAAAACGCGCTACAAGTACCTACAAATATCCCAAAAAATTCAAAATCAGTGTCAGGACCCCTTTTTGGCCAATTCTGGAATTTCAGCACTGCGGCTATTTATCTCGGGTTAGCTATTTTTGATCGTTTTCAACCGAATTCGATCGATTTTATATCAATCCCCACGAGAAAATATGTTATGGGGTCTCGGTTAGCCCAAAAAAATGAAAAACTATATAGAAGGAAACAGTGATTACAATTGTGGAAAAATTACGCAGAACAGGAATTGGAAAGGAGCTCATCGGA
>NW_019014690.1:714506-727641 GCF_000150535.2 Carica papaya | reverse complement strand
TAAAAATGTCAAATGCGGAAGCGAAGTCAAAATTTCGATTAACATCCCTTACACTAAAACCAAAAACGTGCTCAAAATATAAAAGATCAAACTAACTAAAAGAAAGACTCGAAAGTAAAAGCTTTGAATATGACTATGGAGTCTTTAGGCGTCCCCTTCGTGTCTTCCTGCGGGACGGGCTCGGGAACAATGTCTTCTTGATCTGAAATGATTAAATAAGGGATGAGCTACACTAGCCCAGTAAAGACATCACGATATCTCACCGTCACGGAGGTAAAGGTGGGTAGAAAATACAAAAAGACCAATGGAGCATGATTTACAACAAATTCTTTTATTAATAATAAAACCTTTACCATCCACTTACCTCGATGAATTTCATAAAACAATATACGAAAGCAATAACATTATCATCATCATGAAATCATATAAACTGTCTAACATAATACTTATCACGCCTTTTGTAATTTAATCATTACACAACATATTTTCCTCATTTACCAGCTTACTAGTATCCATGGGGATCCATAGGGGTCCCGCTACCCGTTACCCTTAACACTTGTAATCAGATTCCAGGTCCGTCCCCATACCCCGTCCGGTATGGGCGCCAAAACTATAAACCTCAATACCCCGTCCGGTATGAGGGTGAAACGGGCCGTCCCCATACCCCGTCCGGTATGGGCGCCAAAACACATAGGGTCTCCATACCCTTGTCCAGTATGAGAGACCACAATCCCGGTAGGGTTCCCTACGGACCCGGTCCGTCCACCATCTCCCAGGATATCTAGTTAGGCTGACCACATTATACAATTATCAATCCACATAATCTTTCATTCTCCTTTTCCTCAGTCAGCATCATCAATTCACATACAAACAAACAAAACAGTAATTTATGCCAAACAAGACAACATACAGCATCGGTTTCTCAGTCATTCAACTCATAATCAATAAAACAGTAAAATATGCACACGAAACTATGAAATGAAAACATCAGACCTCATACTGCATTTAAAACTGTAAAATATGCCAAATAACAGTTAACCGACAAACACACTATACTCGGGCTCCATTAGCGACTTTAAGCAATTTCACACATTCGTTGATTCAAGAATTACTATTTTATCATTATTGAACTTTAATATCGTGATAGGAAATAGGGTGAGGGGTCCTTACTCGTTTCGGAGTCCGAACACGACTTCACAGTGCGCCTACAGGCTGTCCCTAATTTTTCCTGAATTTTTTCCGGCGAACTGAAACGCACTACTGGTACCTGCACGTGTTCCAAAAAATCCCAAATTAGGCCCAGGGCCCCTTTTTGGCCAATATCGCAATTCCGGCATGGCGGCTCCGCCGTGCTCCGGCGACGGCGCCGCCGCTTGCGACGACGATTCACCTCGGGTTGGCCGTTTTCGGCCGTTTCCGGCCCAATTCGGCCACACTTGCATCGGTCCCTGCGATAAAACAACCCTAGGGCCCTCGGGGGGCCAAAAAATTACGGAAAACCGAAGCTTACCGGCGGCGGTGCTCTCGGGTGCTGCGGCTCTCCGGTGAGGTTCGTGTTTTGGTGATTCGGCTCCGATCAACTTGTAGAGAAAAGAATAGTGATCACGGTGATATAAAAATTGCATCAAATGGAGGCCGGGAAGGGCCTTATCGGAGGCAAAAACCGAGGAGGGGCGCGGCGGCGCCGCTGGGTTTCGGCCGTGTTTTTCGGCTGTTTGGCCGGGATTTTGGCTCTGATTTGGCCACAGGGGAAATCAGCGTGGAAAAACAAGTTAGGAGTATGAAATTTACCTCGATCGGCGGTCGAAAATCTCCCCGGTGCGGCGGCGGGTGGCGGCGGCCGGCGTCTCCTGCGTCTGGTTCGTCTTCTCCGGTGAGGGCAGGCGGCTAGGGTTTTTTTGGTCAGGTGTGGGGGTTCTATTTATACTCTTTGCCTTTTGATCTCAGCCGTCCATTTTGATTTAATCTGAGCTATCCGTTTTTGATTGAATCTGGGTCGTCCGTGCGATTGCATCTGGGCCGTCCGTGCGCACGCTTGACTGGGCCGTCCGATCGCGCGTATGCGGATCGCCAACGTGGCCCGTCCCCGGTCGACGTGGTCTTGCCACGTGGCATGTCCTGGTTGGCCAGGACTGCTGACTGGGTCTGCTGACATGGCTGCTGACGTGGCTTTCTTTTTTTAAAAAAAACTTAATAAAAATAATTAATAATAAAATAACAAAATTTCCCAATTTTTCGGGCGTTACAGAATGGATCCCTACTGTCCACGCGCGTGGAAATAAATTTGGACAATCCGATCGCGGGCATGTGGATTGCTAGTGTGGCCTCCCGCATGTCACCGTGTCAGCGTGCCTTACCACGCGACGCGTTCCGGTTCGTTGGGGCTGCTGATTGGGCGGTCCTACGTATCACATTTTTCTTAAATTGCGTTTTGACCCTCCTTAGTTTTCGAATTTTCTTTCAAAAACACCTCTATAACCTAAATTTTCAAATCTTTTTTTCAAAATTGTTTTCAATTTCATCTTCTACCTATTTTTTTCTTAATTTTTACATTAAATAAAAATTCATAAATTTAAAAATTATATTTTGTACATTAATTTTAAATTTTTAAAATTAATTCCGGGTATTACAATATAATTATGAGTATATTAAAGATATGTAGAAGAGTTTAGGATGATAAATATTTATAGTATGTATGTTATAGATATAGGAAATATTAAATAATAAATTTATAAAATTTATTAGTGATTTGAAATAAATATTAAAAGACGTATAAAATCTATTTAACTAGTATCACAGAGGGGTGAGTGTATGTTTAGCCTTTTGACGTGTGACTGTGGTAAACTCTACCCATGGATACGACTTTAGTTAGACACGGCGAAACGATAAGTATTGTGAAACTGTGAACTGTATACTATATACTGCAAACTATAAACTGTGAACTATTAATTGTGACGTATTCATATGTTAGAGGAGATCATTACTACTCATTGATATTGATGGAAATGAGATCATGTGATGAAACTATTTTTAGTTATGATACTGAAATAATAAATTCTGAATATTTATTAAATAAACTAATTTAGAATGTTTGATGAATGAATTCGGGTGTTGATATCACGTATTTTTTGAATTAAAGAGAAAAATATTTTAAACTCTCTCAATCGGTAGTTTTATATTTTCTATCAATTTGAATAGATGATTTTATTCTTTATTGGTACTTACATGTTTACTGAGTATATTAAGTTCATTTTATTTATTTTTTATTTTTTTCCAAATCAGGATAATCAGAATCTCGCTCTCAAATAGTGAGAGATTTGTTAGGAGTTCATTTAATTTTTATTTTAATTTAAATAATATTTAAGGTTAACTATTCCTTTTATAGTAATTATTTATTTTATAGTTTAGACATGCTTTATAGATATTAGATATTTTGAGTTAAGTATGCAATGTATATATTTTTATTATTTTAAGATTTGTTGCGCGAAGTATTTCTATAAATGATTTTATCATTTTATAAATTGCACACAGTCTAAACTCTGAATGAAAGTTCAGGTTGTTATATATGTTATTTATTGTAATTTCCCTAATTGAAAGAATTTAATTGTTAAAAATATTTTTTTCACTTAAATAAGTTATATTTCATTAAAGACAAAATTTAATTTAATCACTGTGACTCGACTAATACACTAATAATTAATTTATAAACTATGTTCTGACTCGTGTTAACCTATAAAACATTTATAAAGTAGCAAGTTGTATATAAGTGAGTTGATTGACATATGTCACAAACTTATTTATTTTGATTTTTCATCACAAATATATTATTTTTAGTTAAAAAATTAAAATAGAGAAATAAAATTGAAAGTCAACTACCTTTATTTGTAGATATCATTTTATTTTATCTTTTTAATTACTTTTGAAATGCATTGTAACAATTGACGAAATGACACGTATCAGTTTGATGATACACGCGGCCGATATTTGCGTTACTCGAAATATGCACTAGAATTTAAAGCTACGAAGCAAGCAAACACTTCTCCTCTCACTAACAAACAGTACAGAGCACCACCACAGCGTGTCAGAACAACGAAAGAATGGAGCAACATTTGAAATTGGTCCAGGAGTTGAAGGCGGTGGTGGCAATGGTGTTGGTTCAAATTTCATACGCAGTCATGAATGTTCTCTATAAGCTTGCTGCAGATGACGACATGAATCTGACTATTCTTGTCGCTTATCGTCTCTTGTTCGCCACTGCTTTTATGGTTCCACTCGCTCTCATCTTTGAAAGGTATCCTATCACTTTCATCTCATAGCTCTGGTTTAATTGTTTGATAGATTTTCTGTGAAAACCATGCAGATTTTCAGTTGTATATCAATTATACATATGTGCGGTTTATATATATATGTCGATTTTATCATTTTAACAAGATTTGAATGAAAGTATTTTTTGATACAAATTTAAATTTATTCAAGTGACGGGCTGTTTTTTTTTTTATAGGAAGAACAAGCCTAAACTCACACGGAATGTGCTTTTCCTGACATTTCTTTCGGGGTTAATTGGGTAATTAAGCTTTATCCATCATTAATTACCAATAGAATATTTTATTTTTTCAATAAAATTACAGATAATTACGTTCGTAAATTGAAATAAACAAATCTCCTAATGGAAAAAAAAAAAAGAAAAACACAACAGTAATGTAAGTTCTATTAATCGAAAAAGCAATTTAATCGAATGTTGTTGTTGTTGTTGTTGTTGTTGCAGAGCGTCCTTGGCTCAAAATCTCTTCATTCAAAGCTTGGCTTTAACATCCGCAATCTTCGCTTCAGCTATCCCTAACCTCATGCCTGGTTTTACCTTTGTCATGGCTATCTGCTTCAGGTAATTAATTGTTACTTTTTAATATTATATATATGATATCCTCTGTTCTCGTTGCCCTTTTGTCTGTAAACTCCAACGTATGAACGACTTATTTTCTGCTTAGTCATTTTCATCATACTTTTAACTCATATCACTACAATATATTACAATCGCTATTCATGTTTTACTGGTTGTTAAAACAAAATTCTCTTTATGATGTATTGGTGAGAATTATTTAACTTAATTCTCATATATGCATTTATTGCTTATTAAGTAATTAATATTTATTAGTCCATCAATAATAAGTGAGGAGTAACTATCTTATTTATATGATAAATAACTTACATGAAAAAATTTGGCACTCATCTTAGTTGCATGGTTAACTCTATATTCGATTATGGACCGTTAGTGCATTAAATAATATATAAAAGATTCGGAATGTTTGCACTTGGTAAAATTTATTTGCTTTTCTCATTTATTATTAATTAGTTGTGTACGGATCACTTATTTGTTCTTATAAATTAGAAGAGATAAAATTCGAGTATAATATTTGCACATGTTAAAATTTATTTTATTTATTATCTATCATTAATTAGTTGTCTACCAATGATATATTTATTTTTCAAAAGTACAGGAAATTGAATTCAAATATGATATTTGCATTTTTAAAACTTATACTATTACATATTAGTAAAATATATAATTAATGCATAAAATGCTATTTGATAATTTATTATAGGCAATAATCGAGTTTGTTATGTAATTTCCATAAAATGCCAAGAACATTTTGTCTTTTTTTTTTTTTTTTTTTTTGTTTATTCAAATCAATCCAATCAAACTAATAACTACAGTAAATAATATTGAAAGAAAATCAATCCATCATAAGAGGAAAAAAAAATGCTAATGAGTATTCATTAGTGTTTTTGAAGTGACTTTATAAATTCTTGAGAGAATTTTCTGGTCTAGTTTCGAAAAGACGAAGCATTTGGATTGGCGGTGAATGGTGAACCATTTATGTTGTTTATCGAGCCCACAGTTTGGAAAAGCTAACCGTTGATGTTGTTTACCGAGTCCGCAGTTTGGAAAAGCTGGAACTAGGAACAAAGGCAGGGAACGCGAAAGTGGCAGGGACAGTGTTAGGAATATGTGGGGCCATGGTTTTCACACTCTACAAAGGCGTAGAGATCAAAATATGGCCACCAGTGACTGATCTGCTGCATCATCACCATCGGGATGGAGGAGAGACGGCACCGTCTGATGGTTTGTCCGTCAAGTTCATCTTGGGATCTCTGTTAGCTCTGGGAAGTAGTCTCTGCTACGCCCTGTGGTTAATAATTCAGGTGCTTTTTTTTTTTTTTTTTGAATAGGGGTTTTGTATATTCATGTTTTGCCCTCAAAATCAGTGAAGAATTACAATGAGTTGGTATCCCTTGGGGATTGGCAGGCTAAGATTAGTAAGAGATATCCGGCCCCATACTCGAGCACGGCTCTAATGTGCATAATGGGGTCTGTACAGACAATGGTGTTCGCTCTGTGCATGGAAAGAGATTTGGCTCACTGGAAACTGGGCTGGAATATTAGACTCCTCACTGCTGCTTACACGGTGCTCTTTCTATTTCCTCATTTGCTAATATCTATGAGCATGCATATGTATAAGTAAATTTTATAAATATAATAAATTTATTTTAATTTTTTGAAATTATAAAGTAAAATATGAAAATGAATAGGAATGTTGATGGGTGGGGGTGCAGGGAATTGTAACGTCAGGAGTGATTGTGGTCCTAATGTCATGGTGTATACATCTGAAAGGTCCATTGTTTGCATCCGTTTTCACCCCACTTTCTCTTGTGATTGTGGCCATTGTTGGATCTTTGGCACTTGAAGAAAAACTCCATCTGGGAAGGTACAAATTTCATTTTGTCTTCAAATCATATACGAAATATATTTTAAGAAATGTATATGGTAATCTTCTTCTTATAACGGAATATGATGTTAGATTATAAATTCAAAGTTAAAAGAGAATTGAGAGATACACCTATATATATGTCAAACAATTCTTTTATTGCATTTTCTCGAAACAGCATATTAGGATCAGTGTTTATTGTGGCGGGATTATACGTGGTGTTGTGGGGTAAAAGTAAGGAGACGAAGAAGCCACCTGAGCAACAACCACCCACAGAAAGCCAAGAACCTGAACTCGAAGAGCTGGTTGTGGCCGGTGATAATAAGACGAAGAATGAAGAAGCTAACCAAGTTACAAGAGGTGCTCATAATAAATAGTTCGCGGCCGGCATAAATATCATGTACATAACAAGCAGAGAGGAATATTTAGTTTCTTATATATATATATATATATATATATATATATTAAAGCATCTCTTGTTGTGTTTGTGTTTGTGTAGTGAGGATAAATGTGTTGAAAGCTGAGTAGATTTCTTAATAATAATTATCTATTGGATACAATTAGAAATAAAATTTACTATCTATTATTACTAAAACACCATTCTAATACATTTCAATTAATATTTTAAAAATTAAATAATATAATTAATATTTATTTATTAAAAATAATTTATCTTTATATTAACATTTCCACAACACACAAATGACTTCCACTTTTGAACATAACAATTTTTTTTATAATTATTTTTATTAAAATAATATCATTTTTACTAAAAAAAATTTAGTAGTAATTTTAAAAAACATAGCACAAGCGGCTTGCTTACTCGGTCCCCGGCCGCCGTGTTAAAAGAAGAATGGCACTCTCGTAATTAAATGAAAGTATATGGGCAGTTATAATGCGTCTCGTTTCAGATAAGAAATGCCGAGCAGCTGTTGAGCAAAACAATTGTACAAGGAGCAGTGAAGGGAAGGGGAGATCGAGCAAAACGCCATTAATGGAGAAGAAGTTGATAGCAGTTATTGTGATTTTACTGGTGATGGGAAGCGTAGCGCCTGATGCTTTCGATTGCTACGATGCTTGTTCCACTGCTTGTGTTCAACCCAACGGTACGCATTTCTCACTCTATTCATTTCTCTTTTACTTTCTTTCTCGCGCAGAGATTTCTATTTTACTTCCAATTCTCCAGAAACGAAATTTCTGGTTAATAAATTTCACTTTTAGTTAATAAATTTTCATTTTCTTTCTTCTACCAAATCGGAAGATGGAATCCAGCGGATTTATATGAAGGAAATACAAAAATCGAAGAGAACTGTATAATATAAAAGAGAAGAAGATTCTAAATTTTAAATTTTATTTTGTTTATGACTGCAGCGAGGCTCATGCAGCGATGTGATCTTAAGTGCCAAATCAAATGCGGTCCAGGTAAATCTCATAATCTTTTTCATCGTCTTACTTCTTTTTTTATATAAAAAAAAAAATCAGAGAATAATGTAGAATTTTACTTTTCTCTTCATCTCAGCTTTTAATTGGCCAGCATTTTTCAAGACAATAATAATAATGAAGTTCTTTTTTCTTCAAGCAAGAAGAAAGAAGCAGAGGCTTCAAACAAATATACTCTACTTAAAATATAATTGTGTAATATTTCTGCAGATTCCACGGTTAAAGAACATAAGGTTTAAGGGCTGTAAAGATGGTGTGAAAGGAATTAATTGGTGGGCCGGCGTACTTGGATGTGTATTGCGTATGCGTATGGATTAGCACCATCAAATAATAACTTTTAGGTTCCACCATTTATATTAATTCCACTCAACCTAAAAAAAACTTATGAATTATTGGCCTTCTTGTTCCGTTCTACTTTTTCTTTGTCTTCTTTGTCATGAATAATTTTACAGGTAGTTTGGTTTGCTAGGTCGAACGACACCACCATTAATTATTAAATAATTATATATGGTAAAAGAATTTTGCAATTATATTATTTTATTTAATTCACAAAACTACACACAATGTTATTATTTTTATATTTCATTTTGGTAATAAATGAAATTAGAATAAAATTGCAATTAGATATAAATGTTCTATGTTATATTTAGTTAAAAGTGTATCTAATGCATATTTATAAGTAAATAATTCACAAATAAATAAATTTATCCAATACTGCATAAAAATCGGTAAGATTTTAAGAATTAAATATAAACTTTAAATTTTAATAAATATGTCCAAAAAATTAATAAAATTTTTATTGCAAATCTAGTTATTAGTCAGTTTTAATAGTAGGGTTATTATGTATAATTTGAGTTACCACCTCATAACTGCTAAACTTGTATCTTATTTCTTACATCTCTTCTCTACTCTCCTATATAAACATAATGTTTATCTTTAATAATCTTGCATGTAATTGTGTCTGTATATACATACATATATGACCATGCTCACACCATTAATACAATTAAGCTTACTCTCCAAATATTATTTATGGTATTATTGCTTTGGACGTTATTTTCAACTCTTCATCAGAATTCTTTAGTTTCTTTGGTACAATTTAAAGTACTACATAATTTATATAGTTTTATCATAATTTTACAATCTTATTTATTAATAATTGTGCTATTTAAATCATACTCAATAATCAATGTACTATATAGTTTTATATATATGACTTTTAAAAAGTACGGTGTTTCACTTTTTAACCCTTGTGTTAACTATGTACTCAGTAGCATGTAAGATGGTAAGCAAGATGGTCAATGGATGGGAGACTATTTACAAACAATAATTATTAAATTCTTAAATGTTAAGAACCGACAGCTATCATATAATAATAATAATAATATATAATTATATATTGTGATATTAATATTAACAAAAATAATCAGTTAGTAAACTATATAATTTTTTATTACCAAAATAGCCCTCATATATATTTTAGCACACATTTTATACAAATTGATTAATTAAGGTTTGTCTAAAATAATTCTATTAGTCTAAATGACACTTTTAACACACAACGTATAACTATTTGCCTCTTTTTTAATTTCAATTATAAAAAGTTAATATAATATTACTTAAAAACTTTTAAGAGTTTGAGATACATTACATGATTTATTGATTTTTTAGACATAGATGATCAAATAATCCCAACCATACATATATAGTAAATTATCAACAAGTACACACCGTTATAAAGGAGGGCGTTGAAGCATTCTGCTCTCGATGATCAAAAACCAAAAGTAGTACGTAACTTAACACCGTACACCAAAGTCACACTGTATATTTTCCCATTTGTTTCTTTGGTGACTTCCACGAAGCTTCAAGGAAAAGGGATCCAAGATTGGGAAAGTGAATCCAAAACGTGCAGTCATGCATAAAGTTCCGACCCACAACAATAACTTTCTTCACCTAACAATCAACGGCTATGATTGATAGCTGACCTGAACTATATTTTTCTTTTTTATATTAGATGGGAATTTTTTTTTTTTTTTTGTAAAAAATTCTATAATTTTAGTGTATTTGAATTGAAGGAATTAAATATACAAATACATAATTTCATTACATTAAAGTTGATAAATAAGGATAATGTTGTTTTCCTTTATTTATATTATATAAAGTTTAGTCCCAAAAAAAAAAAATCATGCTTATTAGCAAACTTCCATGAAAATTCTTTTTTTTTTTTTAAAAAAAAAACACACATTTTAGTCTTATTATCTAATAAATAATGTTGTAAATTTTTTTATAATATAATAAATTTAAAGAAATATATTTTTAAAGTTTATACGACATTTTCAATTAATTTATTATATTTATCCGAATTCATACTATTATTATTATTTAAATATCTACATATGAATCTTTTTGCTTTTAAGTTATGCATATATTATATTTTTTGTTATTATATTTCTAATATATTTAGTATATTTTGTGATAATTTTGTTATGTCAAATATTATATAACATAATTTCTAAGTCTTGAAATTACTATAAAAATTATTTGTCATGGATAATTAATGCAAAAATTTATTTAAATATTATATGTCATGAAGACACAATAATAGAATAATAAAGTATCAATAAAAAATTATGTTAACGCAATAATTTTTTTTCGTTATATCTTAATAAATAATTAAGAATATTTCATATATAATAGTAAAATACCAACTTAAACTTTAAAAAGATTTAGAGGAGTATTATATAACATAAAATTAATAGTTACTCAAAAAGCTCATACATATTTGATTTAATTAAGATTTTCGAATTTTAAAATTCTAAAGTGTAGTATTTATATAAACTCTAAGTTTGTATACAGAAAATTATTAATAAAATTATACACGAAAAATATTATCTCATTTTGTTTACTCAAATTGCTTATATAGTAGCAATGTCAAGAAAAATATTTCATAAAATATTATGAACTAATTTTATATTTTATAATAACAGAAAAAGAATTAGTTTTTTTAGATAATGAAAACTTAAAATTTACATGGATTTCATTAACTTTAAAAATTAATATTTTAAAATATTTTTAAATAAAATTAAAATTCATAAAAATAATTTACAATTATTTAAAAAATAAATATAAATCAAATTTATTAGGAAATAGATTTTTACTAATTTTATGATATTAAAAAATAAATTTAATTAAAGATAAATTTAAATTAATAAATAAAATAAATTATAATTTTTAAATTAATATTAATTCAACCATTATTAAAGAAAATCATGAAGATTACCTAATTATCATATTTTATCATATCGTTATGAGAAAATTATCTACTTTCATATATTATTTTTTTATTATATTATTATCATATATTCTTAAAGTTTATAAGATATTTACTTTTTATCACACAAATTTATTTTAAATATATAAATATTTTTAATTTATAATTTAATAGTTTAACCACAAACATCTAAATATTTTTTTTATTACTTTGCAACATTAAAACATAAACTAATAACAAAAATTCGATCAAACAAATACTTTTATTTCTTAATAAATATAGATTGGACCTATCACCAAAATAATAAATTGAAAAATACAGTTTGATTACTTCATTATTTAAAAAGAAAAAAAAAAAGAAAGAAATCCAAAAGTCAACAACTTTCATCCGTGAGATAAATGAAAGAGTGAAGATAAGTCAAACTGGCATTTGGTTGTTCCTTGGAGCCAAGGCCATTGTCATGAAGTTTAATGGTCAAAAAAATATTATATATACCATCATTATTTATATATATATACACGTAAAGATCAAATTTTTTAAAATTAAAGAACAAAATACTATTAGTATATACCAGTAGTTCCCTAGTATAATACACCTACACCTTTTTCTCCGTGCTCCGTGAAGTAAATTTAATGTTGGTTTGGTGTCCGGATTAGAGAGAGAACCGCAAAGAGACTTTCAGAATTTAAGGGGAAAAAAAAAAGAACTTCAGAGTTCTGACTTGACCCTTTTCTTTTCTCTGTTCTGCTGTAAGAAAGTTTGTTTGGATTTTGTTTTGGATTTTATCTTCGCATAATGTTTCAGGTACATACAGATCTCTTCATCTCTGTATTGGCTACCTTCAATTCATGGTTCCCTTCTTTTTTTTTTTTTGTCAGACTCTTGTTTTTTACCAGCTTTTTAAGTGTCTCATTGTCAAAATCTACAACCCAGAACCCACTTTCGTTTAGATTGAAGTAATCCTTGAAGAATTTCTGGGTTTTGCTTTTGCTGAAATGGGTTTGAACAAATTGTTGACATTCTTATCCGTACTGGTTTATCTTTGCAGATCGTTGGTGCTTTCTGAGTAAGTTGTGTTGGTTTCATCAGTTTTTAGCCATTTTGATTATCTGGAGCTTGTCGAGAGGTTAGTTTTCTACTGTAAGCTTTGTGTGGCTATATTCACATTTGGGTCATTTTTGTTTGAATAGTTTGCATCTAACTTGTGTTTTTTTTTTTGCTCTAGTTTTGCAGTTTGATATGATAATCAAATAATTTTAATGGAAAATCGTATGTTAAACTTTCAAATATATGCTGAGAAATGTCTATTTTTGGGATGGAGATGGAGATAGGAAAATTAAACGAGAAAAAGATGAAGGGCATGTCAACTTTAATGACGTTGACTTGATTAAGAGTGCTAAAATCATCAATAGTTTATAGATTTAGGTCTGGTTAGTCTGCTTAGAGTAAAATTCCTTTAGAAGCAAATGTATATGCTCTTTCACTTTCCTGTTTGTTTTTGTCTCTGAAGAATTGGTTATGCGGATATCCTCTTGGTGTCAGATTTAGGCTTGGGTTTTCTGTTATTGGAAGAAGATTTTATGCTGTAAATTCTTCTACTTATGTCCAGAAATACTTGGTTTATGGTTTAATGGTGTCATTTAAATATTTTATTAGATCA
>NW_019014690.1:690358-714077 GCF_000150535.2 Carica papaya | reverse complement strand
TTTTTTATTTGTTAAATATTGCTGGCTTTGTGTGTCTTTGTGTGCCATTATGTGCTTCTATGTAAGGCTGTGAATGCATATGTTAATATTCTACTTGCTTTTGTTTTTGTTAAGAAACTAATTGGATCCTAATACTTTCCTTTTCTAAGTACTAGTGATAATTCTTTTAGTGGTGTATCTAGTGCTAGTCATGCATTTAACATCTTAAATAGTTCTAGATTGGCATCTGCGTAGTATGAGCCACTAAAAAGTTGCGATATTTACTTGGCATTGGTCAACATGGTGGCTGAATTGCTTCATCTAAAATAGATAAAAGGTTGGAAAAATATATGGGATACTCACAAAACAATTTCATACTAGAAAACACTAAAAGAAAAAGAAAAGGAGAAAAGTTACTTAATTGCCTTGGTCGAAGACATCAAAAAATTCCTGAAAGGAATAAAAGTGTCCCAAATATATGGCGGTAGACTCAATCTTTATATAAATTTTCATAAAATGACAAATTTGCGAATTCTACCTCATAATTCAAAGGGGTGTAATAAATGGCATTTTTTTCATTACACTTGCTAAAATGGATATGTGATTTCTGTTGGTGAGGAATGAAAATGATTGGTATAATTGTTAGAATAGTTGTTGATCTTGAATTCTTGCATGAAATAGATAGCTGGCAAAATTTTCTCATTAGTTTTAGAGATCCTCTTGAGTGCGATAGGTACCTTGATATATTTTGTTTTAATTAAATTCCATCTTTAGGTGCTTTTCTTTTGTATCTCTATATACTTGGAATTATGAATTATCATGTTGGCTGGAAGCGGTTATATGGCTGAGTAAAGTTTCTGCTTCTCCAATTTTACTAATAAAGGGTTTAACAGTACAATTTTGAACATGGTTTACTGGTTGGTTTTGTCTTTGTTTAACCTAGTGTACTGTTATGTTTTATCTTGTATTTAACTCTTGCAGCTTTGCTAGTTGAAAATGGGAAATTTCTTCTTTCTGCAAAGAGAACCCGTCGAACTACATGCACTGAGTATATAATTTCCATGGATGCTGACAACATTTCACGATCAAGCAGCAAATATATCGGAAAGCTGAGGTAAGAATCCCGAGTGAAATAGTAATTATATCCATTCTCATAGTTTCTTTTGATTCCCCTTTTGGCTGCTGCTGCTTGAATAATTTGTTTGTAAGAGCTTCTTGGAGTAATATTTCTGGTATCTTACAGACTTCTGGAATAAATATACATTTCCTTCCATATTTTTGAATTGAGAAGAAAATATTTCCTGACTCTGAGTCACTGAAAATATGACTCGTTCGTCTGTGTGGCCTGTCAGGACCAGCAACCCAGCAGTCTCCAGCCTTAATTAGATAACTTACTGGTTAATTAGTTAATCCTAGATTAGTTACAAATGTGGTTCTAGGTTTGTACTGCCTCTGGCAGATTTGTCTTTTCTGTAGATTTGGACTTTTTTTCTGTAGCTTCTGGTTGTGTTTTGTCTTATATGAGTAAGTGATGGTAGAAAAGGCAATGGAAGGCAGCAAAGTGAGAAAACAAGAAAAGGCAATGGAAGGCAGCAAAGTGAGAAAACAAGAAACATTTACCTAAATTTCAGAACAGAAGCAGCAATCATTCTCTATCTTTTCTATACTCCTATTCTTCTTCTAATAATTCTCTATCTTTTCTATAATCTTATTCGTCTTCTCTTCTTCTATTTTTGTCTTCTTTTTTCTCTACCCTAAACGTAAACCCTAAATTTCTTCTCTAACCAGATTCAGGTTCTAAGGATCCTGACGTGGAAGATGCCAATATATGGCCTTCACTTAATGCATTACTTGGGTGTCAATCAATTCAATCTGAACTTGGCCTTGAAACTTGAGTTGACCTAGTTCTTCTGTGAAAGAGAACCAAATATCTAGCTGGTCTAATAGGTCAACTTTGAGGCTACCTAAACCAATAATGATTTATTTTGAAATAATCCAAACTTACCAACCCCAGGCGCAGATGATTTTAAAGTTGACCAACTTGAGATTTTCTATTTTTTTGTCTCTTTCTTTTAAGTTTTCATGCTGCATATGTGGAAAGGTTATTTGGTGCATCATAATGTTTGGGTTGCTTTCGAAGTTATCCAAATAAACTTGTGCATGAATTGCTTCTTGTTCAAAAGATTATAGTTTTGAATCAATTCTGTTTAACTTGCCAGATCAAACTTCCTTGGGACGAAGTTTATAATATATGACACACACCCTGCTTACACCTCTGCCAGTATTCTTCCTCCAGGACGAACAAGTAGAAGATTTTATTCAAAAAAGGTCTCGCCGAAAGTACCTACAGGCAGCTACAACATAGCCCAGATTACTTATGAGCTAAATGTGCTTGGTACCCGAGGTCCGCGGAGAATGCACTGCATGATGCACTCAATTCCAGCCTCAGCACTTGAGGCAGGTGGAAGTGTCCCTGGCCAACCGGAAATTCTTCCCAGTGCTCTTGAAGACTCCTTCCGTAGTGTCTCCTTTTCAAAGTCTCTTGATCATTCAGTTGAGTTCAGCAGCTCTCGTTTTTCTGAAATTGGTAGGTCATGTCACGAGGATGATGATGGAAAAGCGAGACCCTTGGTTCTCAAAAACAAGCCCCCAAGATGGCATGAGCAATTGCAGTGTTGGTGCCTGAATTTCCGAGGACGAGTGACTGTTGCATCTGTTAAAAACTTTCAGTTGATTGCTGCCATGCAGCCTGCTGCTGGTGCACCCACACCATCTCACCCAGCTCCACCAGAGCATGATAAAATCATTCTTCAGTTCGGCAAGGTTGGGAAGGATATGTTCACGATGGATTACCGATATCCTTTATCTGCTTTTCAGGCTTTTGCAATATGCTTGAGCAGCTTTGACACCAAATTGGCTTGTGAATAAATAGAATGATGAAAGGTGACCTAAGTTTGAGCAAAAAGCAGAAACTGCTGACAATTTATGCTCTTGTTTTTTCTGTTAGTGTCATCACTAGCGTAGGAAATTGTTGTCAAATGTTAATTCTTAACAGTGTTGCAACTCTGGGGGGTGGCCCTGATAATAGGGTTTCATAATTGTAAACTGGAATCTTATATTTCTGCCTTCATTGTATGTCAGTTTCCTGGATGTTTGCCTGCTTACATTGACCTGTACCTCTTCTTCTACTTTCTTTGATCTCATTTGATATCTTTTAGTAAGAGATTTTCGGTTTTTAGTTTGAGTAGTAGTAAGTGGAATTTTTACAAATAGGAATTAGATTATCCCCAATTAAACATTATGTTTTTACTCTAAAGAAACATTATGCAGTAGTTTTATATATTAATATAGATTTAATAATTAAGTACATGAATTAATTCTTTTTTTTTTTTTCAATTTTATTTTAAGAATAGACATAATCTAAAGTTTGACCTTATTTTTTTGACAAATTTATTAATTTATATTAAATGGAAGAAAACTAAAAATATATTTTTGAGAGATTAAGAAACAGGTAATAAATGTAAATTCCACATTAATTATTTTATTAAATAATTAATACATTTAAAACTGTATTGATTGACAAGACAACCTTTAGACACATTAATCCATAAGTTAAAACATTATTTTTAATTATCATAACCCCACTTGCCATTATCATTCTTTTTTCATATAGATACAGATGCCTCACAAAAAACAGTAGGTATTGATTAGCACAGCCTGCACCGTGATCCTAATTTTGTTTACATAACCAGCTAACTAAGACAAAACTACAATGTTTTCTGGTTACATTATATCCTTTAAGTCAAAATTAACCTTACTAAGACAAAAATACAATGTATATATATATATATATATATATATAATCTCTTCTTATGTACAACATAAAAATGAAGGAACTAAAATACCATGGCCTGTAGTATTACTCAAATCTGGAGCTTCGGGAGAGAGGATAACAATTCCCAATTTCTAGATCAGCTTCAGTTCAGCACCTGATTTACAACGTTAGTGCCATGGCCATCTATTAAAAAACTACTCTTTATAATTCCATCTTTATCAGATGTGTGAAGTCAAAAGATGGAAACCTGGAAGCCAATGGCGCTCAAGGGAGACTCAACCCAGATTAAGGATCCCATTTCACTCACCTGAAACTGAAAGGACTTTGCACATGGCAGACAAATTACTAAGCAACTTCACCTGTAAAATGCTTCCAATATCGGATATCCTCAGTTTGTCCTTGGTATACGAGGTGATGTCCTGGCCAGCCCGGTTTCTAGACGAAGTAGAATGAAAAAGAAAGCATTTATCGGAGAATTTGAAGTACACTATCTAAATAGCTCTGGGAAAGACCACATAATGAACTTGGCAAAAATATCAGACTCCAGAAATTCAATATGAGCAGCCCGTCCTATGATAGTATTCAAGTTCCTGCCCTGAGATGACATATTGAAGTTGACATCACAACGCATGAAAACACGGTGCTCGGAAGAGGGAGCGTGTATCTGGTGCAAGCAATCATTCAGCATCTCCAAGAAGACCTTGCCCCTTATTGAATGGTCAGAAAAAGAAGCTTGGCACAATTCGATTCTGGCAGAATGGTATGGAACATAACCATCCTGATTATGAAAAAAAAAGCAAAAAAAAAAATATATATATATATACTATTAGCATACTAAGGAAAAGAGAGAAAATCCGTTACTATACAAAATAAATAAATAGATTTGATGAGTTATTCTGGAAAAATTTCACTAATCTTTGTTATAGCTAACAAGTGAGTTATTCTTATTCAATGTAGAAAGCTAGTTTTTCTCGGAGGTAAAATAGAAGATATTGGAATCTAGAAACTAGAATGAATAAGGAAAAACCCATAAACTTGGGTAATGGTTGCATTAGTTTTGATACAGCCCAACAAACAAAATTGCAAATCACATTTTAAAATCTGTCCCACATATGCCTAATTAGCCACCTTAAAGAATCAAATGACTTAGAGATGTTAAAGGATTTTCTGACAAATATATACAGTTGTTTTATTAAGAAATCTAAAGAGTAAACCCCAATGTATCCTCTAAAAAAGGATTAAAAGAAACTAATCCCATAGATTAATAAGAACTACCACCTCCCAAAAATTAATAAGGACTACAGCACCATTTTGGCTTCCAATGATTTCAAGAATAAAAATGACATTGCATATGTAAGTAAAATACTCTTTGGGAGATAACAGTTTCAAAAGCTATGGTTATGCCAAGAGATAAGTTTCCAACCAAAGAGATGTACCTGAGGCGAGGACAATAAGATTATATTCTTGAAGTTTTCAAATGTCTTCTGCTGAAATAAGAAAAGAAATCTTTGAGCACTTGGATAAGAAGTGAAGGAACTAATGTTAGTCTGACAATCTTCCTGGGTACTACATGGATATGGAACCATATCAAGTTTCTAAAAAAGATATTTTATCTGGTAATTTCCTGATAGAATTTCCTCTCTCAAGAGTCAAGAGGATGTGAAACAATATTGTACTTGCAGTACCTTACAAAGTTTGTACAAGAAAGTGCCCTGAAGGTCAGGGACATCTGAGAAAGTAAGCTGATGAATACACTGTGCGCCCTTGAACTTCTTCAGCAGCCAAAGTCCAGAGCTAAATAAAGAGTTAGAACTGTACAGATACCCCAAATGTGGACCAGAAATAGAGATATATGTATATAGGTATCTTAAGTAAGGTTCCATGATGCTCTCTGCAGAAACAAAAAAGGAAGATCTTGTACTCAACTACAAACACATAAAAAGATATAGGTTCACAAGAGATGTTTAATACCTGCTAATGCAGTTCTTATGATGATATTTCCAATGGAATGCCCAACAAAACAGAGCTTAATATCCCTCAAATTTGCAGTTCTTGAGACTTTATCCATTCTCCTTTTTAAGAAAGATATCACTTCCTCAGCCAGCCTTAATCCCATTTCTCTGAAGTCTCCAGATGTTTTATTCTCATTTGCTTGTGACATGAGAGAGTCTATCTCGGGATCTATCAAAAGCCATTGATTTCTAAAAAGCCGTAAATCCAAGTGATGTCCCTATTGACATTTTAGTAGCAGTAAATCATCAAATGTAAGTCCATGTTGGAGGCAACAAGTCAAAACTACGAGAAAGAGAGAGGGTGATGGAAATGACTGCTCAGTTATGGCTGTGAGGTACTTCAAACAAACAAGGAACATAAAATAAAATCACCACAGAAAGCTGAAACATAAAAGCACTTCTTCTTGGCCTAGCCATCATTCATTGGATGGAATCCTCCAGGTACAGACCAGACTAAACAAGGAATGAAAAGTTTGATAGACCATCAAAATGCAGCAAATATTGCAGCAATGTTTAGCTGTGTAGAAAGAAATGAGCATACAAGATTCAATTGAAGGACATCCTGACAGATAGAAATCATGCTTACTACCATTTGTATATTTCAGATAGTTTTGATGGTTTCTACTCTAATTTTCCATTTTTTCTGTTGGTTCTGTTAGCTGCCTCCTCCTTTCTTAACTATTTGCTTTTAGAAAATCATCCAAGAGAAGTGAGAGTTTTACTCAGTGGAGAAGAACATGCCTGGAATCCATGGACAAAAACAACTACTTTTAGAATACGATCTTTTTGTTGTGAGCTACCCCCAGTTGACTTATTTATAGCCTCAGAAATAGGTTTACTAAGTATGCTATTAGTGTCTTTCCTCCCCAAATTGCTGAAGTATGCATTTCCACCAGTAGCAGGTAAGGGTGGATTCATTGCTCGTTCTACAATTACAATAGGAATACATGAAGGATCGCCAAAGATGTGCATGTCTTGCAGTGATCGATTATTGATCTGCAATGTTAGTCATACAAATTCATTAATTCCAGTGCTGAAGGCATAGAAAGAAAAAGAAAGCACTGCATAAGTTGGATAACCCACCCTCATTTGTGATATACTCCGCCTATGTAATTCAGCACGCATAGCAGCACCTTGGGCAGGCTGCACAACGCCAATAAAATATTCTATAGTTGAACATTATTCTGTGAAATATTCCTGGAAGCTAATAACTTGGATATAGTTGTGGTAAAATGTGGATATATTCTTGATTCCAGCCAACTGTGTAGTGACAACATTGATATTATACACTATAATATTCTGTGAAATATTTTAAAACTTACATCTAAGCTTAACTTCCACAAAGTCAAAGCAGTCCCGTGACTATTGAGGTAGGAAGATTCATCAATCCTCCCACTCATAAAATGATGCGGCATCTCAACCTTAGAGTATACCATCCATATTGACCATTCAGCTCTCCGGTCAATAGCCCATGTATCACGCAGAAATGCCAATATCTTCCTTTTGTTAGCCCTGAAGCCAAGTAGAAGATCAACAGAGTTGTAATAGCCAAGGTGATGATTTAGCAGGAAAAACCCACAGGCACAACCTGTTCTCTTTCGATTTGAAGGAGATTCTAAATTGACAATTCGATGTTTAAATGGAAAAACAATGAAATGTCTATTGTTTCTACTGTTATTCTACTACAAGATTCGAACACTACTTTATGTTCACCTTTCCTGTCAAATATTATACATGACCTTTATCAAGTTGGCCAGAGGTGAAATCGTGTTTATTGCTTCAGTGTGGGTTTGTCTGCTAGAGTATGTTAATTCCTTCCCGGACTTGCCTTTATGCATGACAAGGTTAATTTTCAATCAGAGGATCTGAAATATCAGGACTTGCACAAGAAATACACAGTTAAGAAAAATTTTGTTACTGAAAAAGAACGAGTGCAGAAGACACGCTTTGGAGTTCAAAACAAACAAAGCTATCCTTTGAGAAAAAGCCTTCAAACTACATGCACAACCATTAAAATAACAATTCATTCCACTCAAGAAGTGAGATAGATTCCCATAGTGCATCAATTGATTCATTCCACTACAATAATAGTCTTTTAGCTAAATGTCCTTACACTGGATATTTCCGTGAAAGAAATTAATTGCAAAGCTAATGAAACCCAACTACTCTCCAGTACATAACTAGAATGCAAAATTATTAAAATTGATCATATGTTTAGTTATCTGAGATATGTCGATTTTCTTTTTGGGGGATAAAAGAAGAAGATTTACTAGCGAAAGAGAAATACAATGCCTAACTGGAGGATAAGAGACCCTCCTCAAAGAATCATGGAAACAAATGAAAAATAGTTACAAAATGATTCCACCGTAGGAGCTACTTATATTAGCTTCCCAGTTTTGATGGAGTGATTAGATATCAGTATTGTGATAGTTTCCATGTGCTTAAAGCACATAGGGTTGCCAAGAAAGTAGCCCTTCCCCGCAGCTTGTAGAATGATGTGTGGTAGTCACTAAAAATCCGGCGGTTCTTAGATAGCCATAAACAGAATAACCCAGAAAATAATGCCTCTTGCCAGATAGGCTTTGCGTCACTCCTAACTGACTATTCACAGATTCTGGATATGTTGATTATTCTAAATAAATACAAAGCCAGAAGCTACATGAGCACATATCCAATAGAGCAGATCAGCAAATTGACCTAACAGATCTTCCATATTACTGCATCAATAATCTTCTAGAAATTCAAGTCTAGCTTATCTGCCATTACTATTTAATATGAATAGAGACACAGACATTTTAGTAAAGAAAATTACTACAGCTACTGACTATTATATCAGAAAGCCATGTTAGCTTACACATACTTAATACATATTATAGGGAATTACAGTTTGATACCATTGGTTGTGATAGTTTTTCAGATCTAATATGTAGTTTATCTCTAAAAAATTCAATATATGTGGATTGACTATTAGTCATGTAATATAATACTCGTAGTTCAAACATGCTGATGGTTTGAATTTTAAAAAATCTGACATGTGGAAGACTCATATCAAGATCATCTAATATTTTTTTTCAAAGTTTTATCAGTTTTGCTGTACTCAAACATTCCTAAATATTTTCCACTCCTGAACCGTTTTTTCTTTCAATTTTTTGTACTTTAAGTATTTAATTTTATTTCTTTTTTCCAAAAAAGTTTTTGTTTATTCAGCTTTTTCAATTATGAAAGTCTAAATAGAGCTGCCACCGTCAACATTTTGAAATCTAGACTATCTATGTGAAAAATTACCCGTCTTCTATTAACTAAGGTTAAACGTCCACTTGTCAATTTATTTAAAATCCAGACGATTCATGTATCCAAATTAATGGTTTTCTATTTACTGACTAACGGATAAACTACAAGAACTGAAATTGCCAAAAGAACCACATGCACTGAATTTTGAAAACCTCAGACCGTAGGATATTAAAGTATACTTTGCCCTACACTATATATAGATATATGCGTACGTTTATATACATGTTCTTTTCTTTTTTTCTCAGGGAAAATGTTGAACACTGAAGATAGCAGAATTGTGTATGAACAATATGCTTGTCTAACGAGCAACATCTTAAAAGATAGGCAATCATTGAATCAAATTTAGTCAATTTATAGTGAATCCATACCTGTGGAAAGTAAAAAACATCTTCCATAGATATGAGAGCTGATCGCCAAGGATGTTAAAAGAGTTTACTATATCATTCCCAGACATGGAATGAGTCGATTTATCATTTTGAAAACCAGTCATAGCATCTGTTTTCTGTCCAGTGGCATGAAAAAGTTTAAATTGTTAGCTAACAAGTTTTACAAACTTTTCTAACAGAAAAAAATTAGAGGTTATATGAAAGCTTAACTTCACAGGGAAAGTAACAAGAACAATAAGCAGTACCAATTCATAGTTCCACACAAAAGAAATCTTTCAAATCGAAGTATAGAAGGATATCAAAAAAAGTCCCATTTGCTCAAGTTAAGTAAAAGACCTGAATGCCATTTTGTGGCTTGCTTGAATGTTGTACTGAAACTCCATCCACAAGACTGAGCTTTATGCCATCCAGCTTGGAAGTCAAATCGCTTAAATCAATTGCTGTGTTGATTGATTTGCTTATTTCTTGCAAATCTCCAAGAAGTAGGTCATGGGCAGCTATTAATGCTTTAATGATAGCAACCTGTTTGCTATCTACAGGAGCCACTTGACCAAATGACATGTTGGTCGTGGAATCTGACTGCAAATATTGTAAAGGACAATGTATGAGCAATCATAGATCAAATTAGCTGAATATTGAAATCTGAAAGACCTTGATGAAAAAAACCTAATGTAACATATAGCATCTCCAAGGAGGACATACAAATACCAACAACTACCATGTATGTTTGTCATGTGAGTGCCAAGCCCACTGTTCTTATCTCCCTCTCTTGGATTGAGTTCAGTATCAAAATATTTTAATTTTCTGTACAAGAGAATAAGGTGACTGACCAATCATTCCATTTTTCTGGACAACAATATTTAGATCTAACATGTAGCACTAGAACTACATAATGTTAATTCATTGTTTTCCCTAGTCTGTCTCCTGCTTTGGAGGCAATATTCAGGTTCACATCCATACGAGTAAAAACAAGCTGCTTGTTTCAGCACAACATAGATTGGTACTGAAGGAGCCAACACCCCTTTATTATTGATATGCATCTGTAGCAGGTGTCATACAAGAAGCAATGTGCTTGTCATCCTTAGAACATACCATGTCATGATCAAGCTAATGTAAGTGACTTCATAATCAAGATAATGATCATGCAACCTCAGAACATACCAAGTCATAAAAATCAGGAAGCTGATTCCTTCCTTTGCCTTTTTACTTGATAATTTTTACTACATACTTTTTTTTACTTCAGAATTACATTTGTCAAATAATTACTGCATGTAATCAAGACAAGCAATGTAGAAAATTTAAACGATTATGTAAAAAAACCCAATGCAGGGAAAGGTTCACTAACAATATGGTTCACAACGACGAACGTACTTGATTTGGGCCATCAACATCCTCTGAAGAAACAACTTCATCAGCACATTCATCACTGGAATAGTTAAACAAATCTAGTTATTTAAGAAAATAGAAAAGCAACCTATAAAATTATTTGGCAATCAAGGGTAATGCAATTAGTCCAGAAGAACAGGAAATTATGCTCTAAGCAAAAGAATGGGATTTTGACCCTTACAAACCTGGGTAGTGTCACTGGGGGCAATGAAGTGCTTGACGTCAATAGACTAATGTGTACACTTACATCCACAAGAACAGCATGAAAAGAATCAAAACAAATGGGGCAATATGAATGCAGTCCCAGAAGAGCTTTAGAAGGAATTCGATATTCGTGAACTGCAGCAGAGCACATATCCTGAGAATCTAGGAATTCAGAGCTGCATACAGTTTTCCCAGTCACCATATGAGTTTCAAGAAAGTAGTTCAGTCCATCAGTAGTAGAGTTCATAAATTGATTGAAATAAGCAAATAAATTGTTACTAACCCGTGTGCCAACATAGGGGAGTACATTAGTTCAAACTTCAAAATAACAGCAGATGTTGATGGACCCTGAAATTTTATGCTGCATCAGTAGCCAAGAAATTTATGAGCAGCATCGTTGTCTAATCACAAAAAGAAACACGCATAGACGTAGTAATGAATAAGAGCCAATAGAACCTTTTGACTGCTATACTTTTCATAACCACACTAAACTGGATTTTTAGGACTAGCACTAATTATGGCAACATTTGTTCGTCTTTTCCAAAAAACCACCAAAGTTCACATGATGAAGATTATAGTAAGGCTAATGTCATGATGTTGACCATCTTATGTAGGAATTTGACTTCTTGTAAAAGTCCAAGTCCCGTATCTTCAGATAAATCTCTCTATAAAGTATAATCATAATTGACTTCCACAACTGAAAGTTCTTTTCTTGTTATGGCACTGATTTGTATTTAGTTTTCGATTAAAACTTTCTTTAATTTTCTTTTATATATATTCAGCTATTGTAAGTTAAATATCATGAAAAAGAATTCAGAGAATAAAAAAATTTAATTACAAATTTTCATGGTCTTAGAGCTAAATAAATCCTACACCCAGTTTCTCAAAACTTTATACCCAACCAGTCCAAAACCCTTCTGAAGAAAAAGCATTGTTCACTAACTGGCTGCCAGATTGACGCTGCTACCACCACCAGCTCCAGAAGGTCCCGAACGGCCGACCCCGGAAGGGCCCCAGCAATCAGAAACAACCTTACTCCTCAACACAAGCTCCCACAGCAGCGGCCTCTCACAAATCCAGAATTCTATACAGACGTGTCCTACATCGGTCTCTAATTTGAGACCAGTGCCTCTAATTGAGCTGCATGCCAAACAGCTGCCGCCATTTGGTGACGGAAAGCCGGTGTGTGAAGCCCACGCGACACCAGCTGCAAATAGACCATGTGCAATCTACTTCTTTTTTTGCTGATGATCAAATACAAAATGGCCACAACAAGAATCAATGATTTCTTTGAAGTTACATCTCGATTTGATGGAATTATTTCCACCAAACAATCCGAATCGAAAGCCACTTTCCTATCACCAGCCACAAGTCAAATGGAAACAACTACATTCAATAGTCTCAATCGGCCAAAATGTTTATTTGCGGAAGAGGGAGAGAAGGATACTTCATCGGAGAAGTCACTCGACCAAGTGCCGAAGAATCAAAGTTCTGAACTTTGGAAGGTCGAGAATAATCTGGTCATGTCGTGGCTGATTAACTTCATAACAAATGACATCAGTGAGAATGTCTTGTTGTATGGGACGACACACGAAATTTGTGAAGCAGCCAAGGAATTCTATTTGAGTAAAGAAAACACTTCAAAAATTTCTGTTGTTGAATCTAGCCTCCACGATTTGCAATAAGAAGATCTATCCATAACCCAGTACTACGGAATGTTCACCCATCACTGACAACGGCTCGATTAAGTTTAGGAACTTGTGTGAAGCTGTCTAGATAATGCAAAACAATACAGAGAATTTTGAAAAAAAAAAAAAAAGAATTTTCAAATTTGTCATGGGTTGAATAAAAATCTAGATGAAGTTTGGGAACAATTCTCAGAATAAAACCATTACCTAGCATCCGTGAGGTATTTACCGAAATAAGGAAAAAAGAAAACAGAAAAAAGATAATGCTGAGATATGGATTCACAAGTTCTACTATTAAGCAAAACTTTGTCTTAGTTGTTAGGTGTCCTCATCCCAATTCAAACAACTAGCTAAAAAAGGAAAGACCAAGTGTGATTATGCAGAAACCCAGGTCATGCTCAAAACAATTGCTAGAAAATTCATGAAAAAACAGTTGATTTAAACCACAAAATCAACTGCAGACAAAGAAAGTGAAGGAAATCATGTCTCTATTGATGAAGTTGTCTCCACTGAGGTATCATACCCATTCAACAAAGAGTAGATAGAAACCCTTCATAAAAATGTTCCTACATCAAATATCTATAGATAACAACGCAGGATTTGGGAAAATAGCTCAAAAAAATAATTCTTTTAGTGCTCTTAATGCCATTTTAGGAAGTCAAGAAACTTGGGTCATTGACTCAGAGGCATCCAACCACATGATGGAAAATAAAATATTGTTCCAAAAATATAATTCATATAATTTTTTTTGAAAGAAAAAGTATAAATATGTATTAACAGGGTACCAACAGGGGTATCACCCATATACAAAAAATTTACAAGATTGTTAAGGTATCAATAATATCCTCAAAATCATCATCCATAATGGTGTCATACCCCAACACAAAAAATTCAAAATAATTAAACCATTTATCTCTCAATCTATATTTTCTAATCTCTAAACCCTCAAACGCTCTCATATTTATTTCTTTATAGATGACCTAAAAAATGGTCAAGGGAATTAGTTTTACAAATCTTTTTTCAACCCTACACCACTCTATGCCCAAATCATGTCTTTAATAGAATCCATTGCCATCCATTTAAGGCCTAAAAGACCATATACCATGAACCATAGATCATAAACAGCAGGGCACCTAAGGATTAGATGATTGCATGATTCCTCCGCCCTTTTACAGATAAAACAGCCATTAACCAAAATCTGACTCTAAGCCTTCAACTTACCTAAAGTCAGAATACTCTCTCTGCAAGCCTCCCACGCAAAGAAAGCAATTCGGGACGACACTTTTGATTTCCAGATCTGAGTGGATGGGAAAATGGAAGTGCTGGCCGGATCTTCGCCAACAATATGCTTGTAAAAAGAACTCACAGAGAATCTCCATTCTTATTAAGCTTCCAAAGTAATTGATCCAGCTCATTGTTAATCTGAAATTGTGATAGCATATGTAGAAGCTCTTCATAATCTATGATTTCCCAATCGTTTAGGTTTCTGATGACATTTACAGACCAGGTGCAGCTGCCATTTGTCTCCACATACACCTCCTCTACCAGCATATTTTTTGATTGGCAAAGATTCTCGAAAATCTGTTCTCGAGACAACCGCCCTCCAGCCACATATCATACCAAAACTGAATTATGTTACCTCTACCCAGCTTCCATTTAATGCATTCCATGAATCTTGGCATCCCTTCATGATATTCTTCCACATACGTAAGCCATGACCCCTTCACTCCAATCCCCCGGCCCTCTTCACCTCAAAACCACTCCATCTTGCCTCAATAACCTTCCTCCACAGTTTTCCATCTTCCTTCATAAACTTACACAACCATTTAAATTGTAGAGCCACATTCATTTCGACCAAGGACCGAACTCCCAAGCCGCCCGTTTTGAGAGATTTCTTAATTTCAGACCATTTAACCAAATGATACTGTTTTTTCTCTTCCCCATCACCCCAAAAGAAACAACATTGAATGGTTTCCAATCTTCTTGCAATGTTAACCAGTATAGTTAAGGTAGTAAGGTAGTATATAGGAAGGTTAGTAAGTGTAATCTTTATTAAAGTGTGTCTACCACCTTTTGATAAAAAATTCCTCTTTCATCTCGCAAGTCTACTTTCAAACATATCGATCACTGGTTCCCATGTCTTCTTATCTTTATATTTTGCTCCTAGGGGTATCCCAAGATATTTGATGGAGAATTTTGCTGTTTTGCACCCCAATACCCTTGCAATACTTTTTTCATCACCTTTGTTCCCAATCTTGACCAATTCAGATTTGTTGCAGTTAATATTAAGACCTGAAACTCCTTGGAAGCAAGGAGGATACATCTTATATGTAGCAAGAATTGTTTTTCTGGTTGACAAAACAACAAAGTATTGTCAGCCAAAAAATAGGTGTGAGACCTCCATAGAATTTTCACCACTGCCTACAGACACTCCTCAAATAAGCAGAAGTTCTTTTGCCCTGTTCATCAACCCGTTCAAAACTTCCATTACAATAATAAATAATAGCGGAGAAAGTGGGTCCCTTTATCTCAAACCCCTAGATCCCATGAAAAACTTTGAAGGCCACTATTGATCAGAACAACAAATGAAGTAGTAGTCATACAAGAGTTCATCCACAACCTCCATTTTTGCCCAAAACCCATCCTATTCGACATATAATCCACAAAGTCCCAACACACGTGGTTATATGCCTTCTCCATGTCAAGTTTACATACCAAGCCATCTTTTCTACCCATAACTAACTCATCAACAACCTCATTTGCCACTAGAATAGCATCTTGGATTTGTCTTCTTTCCACAAAGACGTGTTGACAATCCCCAATCACTTTCCCCAAAAATTTTGTAAGTCTTCCCGCCAACATTTTCGCTATGTGTTTGTAGATGCATCCCACCAAACTAACATGTCGGAAGTCACAAATATTTTTAGCACCAACTTCTTTGCAATCGTTACTAGGAAAAGGGGAATTTAAAGCACGCACAAACTTCCTAGTTTCATGCATCTCATGGAATATTCCCATCACATCATCTTTAATCACATACCAATAGTGTTGGAGGAATTTCATATTGAATCCATCAGGACCCGGGGCCTTGTCGTCGTTACAAAGCTTCAGACAAGTATGTACATTTCCTCTGGGAATATAATCCATATAATGAGAATCACATTGTAAAAATAGCAGATGGATCTCACTGCGGTTAAAATAAGTGATATCTCCATTTCAAAGGAGTTAACCTTAAAGGGAGTACTCAATGCACCTAATTTGTGCTGCAACTTATTATCAACAAGCAAACTTACCTAAGATCATAACTTGTATTGCTAAATTTTCCTCAAACTTATGTGAATTTCAGGATATGGATTTGAGGGAGACGATTGGCAATGCTAAGGTATACATCATGCACTTTCTCTTTGAAGATAATAGATTTTTCAGGAGATAATCTCATTGAAGATAATAGATTTTTCAGAAGACAATCTCATAATACAGTATGTAATGAGTCTTAAGATAGTCCAACATAGAAAATTTTAATATAATTCTGATTATGGCATTATCTATTGGAACACTCAAATTTAGTGTTGAATAAGATATTTTTCTATTTTATTATTTAAATTACTTTATTATTTAATTAGGTAATTTAATATAGTTAGAATTCTAGTAAAATAGAAATTTCTCTATTAGTAGAATAGGTATTGTATAAACATCCAGGTGTAACAACCTAAAAAGTGAAAATAAAAATTATATTTTTTCTCCAAATTCTACATAGTATCAGAGCCAAATTAAGACTATTCTAGAACTTTTTTTCAAAACTCTAAAATAGCAAAATAGCCTGAGTAGAAAGACCCAGATCAGAAGAGAGGGAGATTATTAAAAGAAGAGAGGCCAGAGCAGAGGAAGGAAGAGAGCAGCTGGCCTCCACCGCATATAGAGCCGCGCAAAGAGAGAGCCTCAAAATTCATCTTCTTCAATCGCGCGCAGAGCTGCATTCGCCTCAAGTAAGTTTTTCTTCAATCGTGCGCAAGGACGTGTTAATCCCGGGTCTATTCTCCTTCAGCTGCGCGTAGAGACGCGTGAAAAAACCAATCAACCCAGCTTCTTCTTTCGCCATGCGCAGAATTGCACGAAGACCTGCGAGATCTGGTTCTTCTTCCTCAACACGTAGAGCCCAGCAAAGTGCCAAGCAACCAGCTTCTTCTTCGCCGCACGCAAAGCCGCTCGATAGGAAGCTTTTCTAGCCGCGATCTCTACTTCACACAAATTTGCCTGAGCCGAGATGGGACTTGAGCCGAGCCGAACCTGAGCCATTTTGAGCCGTTTTTGGGTCGAGCTAAGTCGTGCTGCTGCCTAACATATTTGATTCTAGTTTGCAACTTGATCTGCAAGTTAGACATGAAAGATATCTCTTCACCAACTTGAGGGGGGTATTGAATAAGATATTTTTCTATTTTATTATTTAATTAGATAATTTAATATAATTACAATTCTAATAGAACAGAAATTTCCCTATTAGTAGAATAGGCATTCTATAAATACCCAGGTGTAATAACCTAAAAGGTGAGAAATAAAATTATTTATTTTTTCTCCTAAAATCAACACTTAATATATTTTCAAACATTACTTCCTTCTTTATTCAAAGATGAAAATGCGAAAAATTTTCATTGTAAAGTATTTCAATTACCAAAACATATTCGTTTATATATCTCATGTTGCCATACAAACCTAAAAACTGTTTGCTATGATACATCGTGATGTATGGGAACCATTTAAGATTAATAATATTATAGGTACTAGATGCTTTATATCATTTGTAGATAATCATACAATAGTTACATGAATATTTCTCATAAAAAAAATAAGAAGCTAGTCATATATCTAAAAAATTCATCAACATAGTCCAAACTCAGATAAAAATACAACTGTGAAAGACAAACAACACAAAAGAGTACTTTGAAAAAGAGTTGGGTATGTATCTTGAAAAAAAGAGTGGATTATTCATCAAAATTAATGTGTTGATACATCTCAACAAAATGTGATAGACGAAAAGAAGAATAGACATCATTTTGAAGTTGTCCAATCTCTCATGTTCACAATTCAAGTTCCAAAAATTTTTATGGGGAGAAGTTGTTCTAATTACAATTTACCCTATTAATAGACCGTCTTCTTGGGTCCTTGATTTTCAAATCCCCTACCAAGTTATGTTTTAATACTTTCCTACTACTCGACTTTTATGTATCCTATCTATCCAATTCTTTAGTTGTTCAACCTTTGCTTATATACGCAGTTATTGAAATGCATAATTGTTGACTATTCATCAAATTAAAAAGGATATAAATGTTATCACCAGTTATTGAAATTTCTATAACTTAATGGATGCCGTGAAAACCAACCATACTACAAAATTGGTATTCAGGAGGAGAAAAATATACAAGAATTCCAATTTTAGGATTCTACCATTGGATATCTTTATCATTCTCCAACTAAACATATTTAGTCTCCATAACACTCTAGATTAAGTTAAGACACCTAGACCTGAACCTACTCACCACACTAAAAAACCTTAATTTCGGATCCACACTAGAAGGAACAATTACTAAGAAAAGAAAGGGCAACAACCACTTGATCAAAGCCATGAATCCAATCCGAATCCAGATCCTGTGTCATTGAATATTTCAGATAATCGAAGTTCAGATCTCTCCCTCAATAATTTGTATGATGATAAACTTATTTTTCAAAGAAAATAAAAGAACATGCACTAATCATCCAATTCACAATTTTGTTTCATAAAAAAGTTTGTCATCAACTCATCAAATATTTCTTAACAATATTGATGAAATATAGATATCAAGGATGATACATAAAACATTAGAAGTACTAGAACAAAAAACTATAATCATAAAGGAAATTCAAGCCTTAGAAAAGAAGGAGACTTGGGAAATAATTGAATTCCCACTTGGGAAACACCTAGTCGGCTATAAATAAGTGTTCATAATCAAGCAATCATGGTGACGGTAACATCAACGAGTTCAAAACTAAATTAGTAGTCAGAGACTTTCTCAATCATACGGAATTGATTATAAAGAAATATTTGATCAAGTAGCGAAGCTTAACACAGTCCCGATATTAATGTCTCTAACCACTAATATGGATTTACCATTATTCCAACTAGATGTGAACAATACTTTTATTAATGAATATAAGGAAGAAATCTATATTGAGATACTACATAATTTTAAAAATCAAGTCACTAACAGAAAGGTCTGCAGACTCAAAAGTCTCTTTATGGACTCCAATAATATCAAAGAGTATGGTTTGAAAAATTTAAGAGGTTTGAATGTAATTAATGTCAACAGATCATATAATATTTTTCTTTCAAGCATGATCTTTCAGGATAAATGACAATGCTCATTGTATATATTGATGATATAATAATTATAGGGGATGACATAAAGGAAATACTCAAACTAAAAAAGGTTTTAACTAAAGAATTTGAGATTAAACATATAGAAAATCCCAAATACTTTTTGGGAACAGAAATTGCTAGGTTAAGGAAAGAAATCTCAATTCTCAACAAAAATATATAATGGATTTTCTAAAAAGAAAAAAACTAGAATGCTTGTATGCAATCCAACGAACACACCCATAGAACTCAACATTAGATTGAGAATTAAAATTGATAGTGCTTTAGTTGACAAAGAAAGATACCAGTGTCCAGTGAGTAAATTGATTTACCTATCATGTACCAAACCATATATTAATTTTACTGTTAGAGTGATAAGTCAATTCATTAATAATCCAACTGAAGAAATATGAACGCAATGTTTTGGATTCTCAACGTTGATTTTGGGAAAAAAAATATAAACTCTATTTCTCGCTATTTAATTTGTTACATCTGAGATATTTATAGAATTTTTAACCTACTAATAAGGAAACTACTATTCTATCAGAATTCTAATTATATCGTTTCAACTTATTAAATAATAAACTAATAAAATGATTATGCTAGCTTGTCAAGTTGGTGCAATAATATCACACATGTCCAACTTACAAACCAAATTCTGAAGAGTCATCCTGTAGTTTACCAGAGGCGCACGCACACTGAGGCGTCAGAAAAAGGACCAGAGAATGCTGGTCAAAGAGTATTGTGAAACTAGAGGTGAATGCACGCGGAAGAGCCATAAAATACCAGAAAAGGCTGGTCAGAGCAGCTTGCGCACGAAGAGACTAGATCACAAAATCAAAGGTGGACGCACATAGAGAAGTCAAAAAAAGACCATAAAAGGCCAGTCAGAATGGTTTGCGCGTGGAGAAGTCTGATAAGCATGGATATTGCGAAACCAAAGGTGGACGCATGCAGAGGAAGGCCTTTTTGTGCGCAGTGCAGCTGGAGAGCCAGAGAGAGAGAACATGTGTTGGGGAAGAAGAAGATCAGCAGGGGGCAGGTTGCGGGAAAGCCAAATCCGACCAGTTCCAGCGCGATTTTCACCAAATCCATGCCGGATTGTGGTGGTTCCTAGTAAAATCGCAGCGGAATGTGGCAGCCGGTGGCAATGCATCTCTACTGTTGGTAGCAAGTAGAGTCAGTGATAGGTCCAATGGTGAATCTCTGAGTACCAACTCACCCAATTGCGCTATTTTATAGTTTGAAGAAAATCCTAAAATTAGAACCGTAAAATAGCTTTGTTTGACTCTGATACCATGTAGATTTTTGGAGAATTAATATTTACTTTATTTTTGATACTATTTATGTTATTACACTTAGATATTTATAAAATCTTTAACCTATTAATAAATAAATTACTATTCTACTTGAATTTTAATTAAATCATCTCAACTGATTAAATAATAAACTAATAAAATAATTAAATAATAAAATATGGTAGTCAACACTCAAGTATCTAAAAATGACAGCAGGACAATGACTGTTTTTCAAGAATGACTGGATATATTGACGTAGGTGGGGCTGATTCTATATCCACATGTGGATTTTATATATACATTTGGAGAAATCTACTTAGAGAAGCAAGAAGCAGTCCATGGTAACAAAGAGTAGTGTTGAGGCTGAGTTTACAGTTTTAGTGCATGATATATGTGAAAAAAATATGACTACAAAGGGTATCAGGTAAATTGAGGATTCTCTCTTTAGAGCTTATGAAAGTGTTATGTGACAATCAATTCATAATAAGTATAGTAAAAAACATATTTCATCATGATCGAACTAAGTATGTAAAGATTGATAAACACTTTATTAAAGAAGATAGAGTTATGAGCAGTATCCTTGTGGCACATTCAGTCTTACCACCAAATTGCAGATATTTTCACCAAAGTATTACTTAGGAAGACTTTTAAAGAATTGAGTTTCAAACTTGGTTTGCTCAACAACTTAAAATCAGCTTGAGGGGGTAGTCGACTTCCATAACTGAAAATTCTTTTCCTTTTATAGAACTAATTCGTATTTAGTTTATTGCTAAAACTCTCTAATATTCTCTTATATATATTCAGTTATTGTAAATTAAGTATCATTAATAAAAATTCAGAAAAAAAAAATTAATTACAAATTTTCATCTTAATAGAGCACCTTTATTAGATCCTTGTCAAGAAAGGTAAAAAGAAAAAATATCTTCCAGATGGTTTCTAAGAGGAAGTAACCTTAAACAGATTATGTCAAATTTCAACTGGATTCTAGCCAAGAAAAGAATAATCTCTCGTGATCCCTTTAAGGAAATGGCCTTAAACAAGAGAAAAAGGGATCCAGGAAACCAAGCCATTGTATGCAGAAAATGTTTTCTGGTTTGGCTTGGTTTATTTGCTTTGCTCTGTTAGATATGATAATGGAATAACATATAGAGAAAAGGGGAACTACCTCATGATTACAAACGGGCAGACTGAAGGCTACCATAATAGATAGATAAACATCCTGCCTTGCATATTTAATTCTGAAAGGTCGTGTTGAGAAACTGTTGTCCGCATCATCAATTCTCCAAATACCATATGGGTCTTCGGAACCCATCTCAGGAACTACAGCCCAAATATGAGATTAAAATTTAAGCGATCAAAAATAGAAAAACGGTAAACTAATAGAAAGGCAATAATATCCGTAATCTAATTGAAGCAATTGATAACTGAGGTTGCAAATTGGCTGAGATGTTTTAATATCGGCTTAAATTTATTCTAATACTAATCTTGGTTAACTTTCATTTTTTGTTGTATGAAATAACTGAATTTGATGTAATAGAATATGTTTCTAAACCAGTAGAGTTCAGTGATGTGTTTGAACTTTTGATATTAGCTCAGTTGAGCTTTGCTTTGTTGTACAAAAGAACTTCGTACAAAAAATCTGGTTTCAAGCCATTAATAGAACATGCATTCAAAGCAAGTAGAGTTGAGTCATATGCCTAAATACATCCATACACACACAAAAAGTCTACATATATATCTTTATCTACATGTTAGTTATGTATCGTAGCGACTCTAGGTAAATTAGGTGATTAGAAAATTAGACCTAAGAACCATATTTCACCTTATACTTGAAGAAACAAAAATTTACTAAATTAACAGCTAAAGGATTAAAATACACTTGTTCTGAATAATAAAATGATTAAACCCAAAAAAGGAAAAAAAAAAAAAAACAGCCTTTAACTTTTGACATCAAAGAGTCAACTCAAGTGGTGAAAAGGTATTCAACTTCATATAGCCAAGTATACTTTTTTATGTCGAACAAACAACAATGCAACGCATAACAAAAGATATTTCTGTACTAGCCAAAAAGCAATTCAATTTTCAAGTACCTTCATATTGAACAACTCGGGAAGGAGTTGCCATGAAAGCATGATTCCCACCGTCTTCCCATCTCAAAGTAATTTTAATCCGGTACCATCTTCCAAAGACAAACCAGAAAAAAGATAGGAATCACTTAAAAAAGCGTAAAAAAGAAGACAACCTTTTTTAGCTACCATGTCAAGCACATAAAAAATAAATAGAAAAATGTGAATTACCCTTGATGAAAAAGGTCAAGATTATGAAATCGGTGAATGTAAACGGCTACTTCATGCACGGTGTCAAGGGTAACCGGCGGCGGAGGCGGCGGTAAGACCCTGTCCGAGAGTGGCTGATTATGGCTGGGAGTAGGCAGCCTCTTCGTTGACCAATTTCTTTGGTTTAAACCAATGAACCATCTTAGTCTTCGAAACATATGTGGCGAACCCAGAAATCTCCACTACATTCACTAACCAAATCTCTCATCACTCTTCTCTTCCACTCAAGAATTCATCAACCAAAACGCCCATTCCGCCACTGAAACCTCAAAACAGCAAAACCATACCAGACCCAATAGCTTATTGAGAACACTAAGTTTGGGTGAAGATGGGAGAGAGAGAGAGAGGGAGAGAGAGAAAGAAGAAAAATTAAGTAAAAAACAGTGGAGTACAATGATTGATTGCGTCAAGAAACAGTCCAGAGAAAGGAATTAATGAAGGGCTTTGTCTATTTTTTTGTTTGTATTAATGGGTTTTCTCTTTCTTTGAGAACTGGACCAGGTTGTCCGATCGGTCACGACGCGCCGGTGAGTCACCTCCCGTGACTTTGCCTTTTTGATTTTTTTGACGCTCCTCTGCTTCCACGTTTGACGCTGAGTTGAAGACAGATTGGTTCACGAGTTTAATCGGATAAAATCATATGGGTGCCATGATTAACTTTAAGATTAAATTCAGAATCTTTATCCTTAATCATCAATTTCGAAAACTAAGCGATCTTTGTAGGGGAATTACTAATCCTCCTGATGATAGTGATGTGGAGTCCAAGAAGAGAGAATCAAATCAAATTTCAAAAATTATATTCTTGATTAAATTTTAAAATTTATTTAAATCATTTATCAAGACAACTAATAATAATATTCTATTTAGTTTTTACCATGGAATCTCGTTGTAAACATATAATTTTGTTTTTGTTCTT
>NW_019014690.1:581832-596993 GCF_000150535.2 Carica papaya | reverse complement strand
CTCAACCTTTTTTTTTTTTTTTAATATTTTGATTTTCCTAAAGATTTTCTTAAAAACTCTAGTTAAGAGAGTGAAAAATGAGTGATGTTGTAAACCTTTTAATTTACTATTCTATGCTAATTAGCAACATGGATGTTGTGGTTGAACTAATTGTATTAGTTAATCACAAAGATGATATTTATTGTCTCAAGATAACAACCTAATACATGTTTAATCCTTGGCACCTCCTCCCAAACTTTGTTTCATAGTTAACAGAAGCAACTTTTAAGGTAATTCTTCTATTTTCTTCAACAAGATCTTTTCTGAGAGGTTTTTTTTTTTTTTTGTTCTAACCTCAACTAGTGAAGAGGAATAGAGTTTACATGAATTTTATTAAAAATTCTCATGCAGTGAAAATTAGCTTGTATATATTCTAATTTGTTGTGATAGCACAATTATCATGGATTGAGTTCATAGTAATTACTATAATAGGAAAACCTAGAGCTTAGGCAATCAATATAGTACTTTAAGATCTTTTTTTACAAAATAGATGTAGTAACGTTGATTACAAGAGAAGTGATATTAATCTTTCAGAGAACATGCAATAAAACCTGTAACTAGAGAAAAAATATCGATGACATTAATGGTTTTGATATTAAGCTAAAAAATAAATAAATAAAACACTTGCAAAGATACCCAACATATAAATTGGAGATTTCAAGAACTAAGTTTAAAGGAAAAATAAATTTTTTTAGTTATTCAAATGACATGCACGTATAATTGACTAACTATTTTTATGATACAAACACGTATTATGTAATAAAAAAAAAAATGACACCATGCACCTTCTCTATTTTTATTGTCATTTCTGTTTTTATTTTTGGTTTTTTTCTTTTTTTTTTTCTTATGAGTCTTTCTAAATTTTTTTCTTAAAATAGTATAGTATGTTTATTAAATTATCTAAATTATTAATATGTATAGCGAGTGATTAAGCTGATTATTATAAAATATATAATTTGTCGTATGTATTGATCGAGATTAATTAGAGAATATGTATTACCTCAAAAGAGTTGCTTAATATATGTCTCACTACTCTGTCATCTTTTCTGAGGCTTTGGTTCTTGTTTGTGTAAGAAGAAATTTAAAGGTAATATCTTCTATTTTCGTCCAACAAATTGTTTTTGTGGTAATTTAGTACTTGACATATAATTTTCTACAATTCAAAATAATGATCACAAAATTAAAAGAAAAAATTGTCAATAAGTAAATATTAAATATACCTCTGTGACTTTCTTATGATATTCTTCTTCCATATGGGATCCACATAGCATGACTTCTCTCTCGGCTTCATCTTTAGCTTGCTTTAGTCTTGTCATTTTGGCTTTTTTTTTTTTTTTTTAACAAGAAAATTTTGAAATCAACATCTAAAAACCCTGCAAAAAGTATTTGTAACAAAAAGAATTGAACAAAAAATAATTAATTGTTTTGAGTGAAGGAGTTTTTACATTGTCTAGCAGTAGAAACAATGTGTTGGGCTTCTTGTTCTGCAGTCAATAGCATTTGAATCCCTCCATGCCCTTTAATGGATTCCATTATAGTCTGCAAAGAAAAAAAAAAAAAAAATCCCAATAACAAATTATTAAAACAATATTAGTTATAATTGGATTTTTAGTTGTTAATTAACATATATTTAGAGATCTAAATATTGAGTATTAACTTTATGTCCAAAAAGAAGATCAAAGTTTATAAAATTGGATAATGATTTGTTTTGGAAATCCAAAAACCCAAATTAAGAGAGAAGTTTTGCAACATTCGCCTGTTAATTATAATCTATACATTTAACTTAATATAATTTGGCAACAATGGTATCTATTTCTTCTTGCTATTGTGTTTAGTTATGTAGAACCACAGTTAAAAACAAATTGAAATCTCAAGTTTCATGTTGTTTATATCCACCAAAAATGAAGGACAACAAAGATCAATGAAAAACAAAACCCATGAAGAAATCATTGCAAAAAATGAGATTAAGAGAAGGAGAAAACGTTAAAAAGTGATATACATATATATGTGTGTGTGTGTGAACTTGAATGGGATTAGTTTTAATACCTGAATGTGGATCAACACAATGAATAATTTGGTGCTGGTTCCTCAAAAAGTTGTGTTATAGCAACTGGGTATTTGAATCTTTACAGCATTTTAGGGCAAGGTTATGCATGCACAGAAAGACACAAAAATATAAACAATGTATATATCGTGTATGGGAGAGAGAGAGTCGTTGGTCCATTATTATTGGAGTTATTTTTGGTATGCGTTCCTCTTCAACTCCTGATAGATCGGACAGGTTCATGTGGCTTTCTTTTTCACACGTCATTCCTAACTATTAATCAATTTAACTTAATTCCAATTGTAGAGCGATTGGAAGAGACTGTAAAGCCAAAGATACTGATTGTTAGTGCTCTTGATAAGATGCCTACATATCTTCTCCTCTCTCTTTTTATAATGGATTTTGCAATTCTATCTCCATCAGTTTGAACTTTTTGTATTTGTGTGCTTTTGCAGGTTTTCTGATATTTTCGGAGTTGTTGGTTTGATTAATTTTATACAATTAACATTGTTTATAGCCCAAGAAGTACAACAACCGTCCAATAAAAGGGAAGCTTCAAAAGGAGAATAGGAAAAGGAACAAAAGAATTGTTCATCAAGAAAAGAAGAAGCTCTAAAGAATTTGACTTCGGGCATTGTTTATACCCAAAATTCCATGTTAAAACAATGGCAGAGAGCGCCCATTTAGGGTTGGAATAGTAAGCAAAGGTGTTAAACACATGCAACTTTACAGAGTTAAAAGACTTTTTCTTTCTTTTTTTTTTTCCTTAAGAAAGAAGTAAGCAAATATATTTAAAAAATTTAACAGCAAAAATTTTGAATTTTGATTTCTCTTTGCTCCATCCATGTGAAGGGGGAATTTTTTGTTTTTGACCTCCTCCACTCCACTTTGGGTTTTGCCAATTGCCTTGTTCAATCTCTCTTGACCAATTTGCAGAGAGATGATATGAAAGGAATTAGAAAAACATGGTGTTGTTGGTTGGTGGTGTATATAAAATAAAAATAAATACACCCGCAGCCACACTCAAACACTCAACCCATCAAATCCACATTCCTTGTAAGTAAGAGACTGTTTCCTTGGACTGATCACGATCTCACAATCCACTGATACCTGCCAGCCAACACCCTTCTCACTGTTAATTCGAAGTACAAAAATACTACTTTGGTTCATGTTTATGTGCTTCTATATATATATATATACATAAGCATTTAGATATACAGAATCTCTATAGTATAATACATGTTTCTTAAAAGCCATAAGACACACCCTCATTCTTAACACTCTCAAAACGCATCCACATTCTTAATTTAACGATACCCACCAACCCTACATAGAAAAATAGTACTTCTATACTTTATACATTATATTTCGTGTATTCTTGTTAAGAAATTGTAATATTATTGATTTTCTAATCATAACCATATCCCCCTTTAACTTAATAAACTCAAGATCAAATTAAACTTTCGTATCTCTCTCGTACGAACCAGGGTACCAATTAATTACAGTAGAAATCATAGAAATCCTATTTTGTTATTCTATGCATAACTCTCTTACAAGTGATTTCCTGTAGTTGAAATATATATATATATATATATATATATATCTTAAAAGAACAGCGGGCAATAATTTCAAATGGTGCAGCAGTGTTTTGGGGTGAAAGTGGGACCCTAAGTACCTCAAAAATCACATGGGGGGAGACTTTTTCTTAGCTAGTTTTTGTTCTATTACATTGTTTCTCCATTGAGATGCTACAAAATATGAACCTTTTGTCCACTCCCTATTTACACACCTTACCCAGAAACCAAATAATGCACATAAAACAAAAAATCTGTAATTCACTACAAACACAACAAAACTGTCAAAGGTTTTGCTCCTATGATTAGATTTATCAAACATAATTTTCCAAACATGGATTTATACAGGCATTTTTGGTTTGAATTCTGTTAAAATATGGATGAACTGGGCAGTGAAATATAGTTCTAAAGGTAGTGGAAAAAAAGGGGATAGGACAATTATGGTGCAAGAGAAAGCTAACCCCACATAAGCAGAAATCTATTGGTTGGGTGTGGAAAAAGCCAATTACATAACCAATAACCACTGTTATGCAAGTAAAAAAGATGTCATTCATGGACTTTTCTAGTCCATGAGAAAAACAAGATGGAATATGCTTTAGCACATTGGTCAAGGTAAACATTACACAAAAATCTCTAAAACCCATATCAAACTAGATTAAAAACAAAGACCCCCAAAGGAAGGAAAGAAAATGGCAACCAGCTCATTGTGAGCACAAGCTCTCATTCCAATTCTTGCTCATGTAAAAACACATAAACCAAAATATTATAATAGTTAATATCTCATTTCTCATGCTTTAGCTTTTTCAATACTTTAATTTTTTTCTTTTTTCTTTTTTTTTTTTTTTTAATAACCAAAAAGGTTAAATCTAATTTTCAACACAATGTGCACACCTAACTAAAAAACCTAAACAATATTTTTTTCCATCTAGAAATATAATATGTTCGAAGAAATTAAACCCAATTTTCAAAACCTAGCACATGAAAAATTATGAAAACTATATAACTCACCTTATACTATTTTGAGTGCTTCTGAAAAATAGTAGCTAAGTTCAAGAGTAACTTAGACATAAAACAATATAAAACCCAACCCAACCCAATCTTCAGCTTTCCTTCTAACAAAACTAAAAATAAATAAATAAACAAATAAAAGTTGAATTTAACAGAAACATTGGAAAATGTGGAAAAGAAAAAAAGCTGTGAGAATTAAACCAAGATAATGTATGTGGATGTAAGTAGTGTGGAACAGTGAAAGAATCCAAGAAAAACATCCCCCAATTCCTGTGCGTAGGAACAAAGAGATAGCGTAGGTAACGACAAAAGGAGCCGCGCAGGATAGCCATGAAAATTAAAAAGCTGAGTTAGGGGAAAAGACATAATAAGGTAGTGGATGCAGCTCCCCCCCCCCCAGTCCTCATGTTCCTCCTTCCTTCCCTCCCCTCCCCTCTCAGACACAAAAAACAGAAACCAAAGCCCAGAATCCAATATTTGAATGGTAATTGACAGTAAATCAGAAGTCCAACTCAAATTCGAAGATGAAAATGGGAAATGCTTTTCCTTCCTATTATTTCATTTCCAAGAAGAATCTCACCTTCCAAATCCAAACTCAAATGCACCGATTCTTTAGTAATGAGTAAAAGAAACAAAAACCTGGTTTGGGAAACAGAAAATAACTCGGGTATAGTTAGAAACTAGTAAAATTAAAATCACCAAAATGCAAGAAAATTTTTGAATAGACGGGAAGAAAATACCCTGAATCCAAAGCAAAATGCCATAGGAGGACTAGCAAACTCTGACCAGATCAACGCTTAGAGTTAGGAGGAGAGAATAATCTAAGAATACTGAATTATAGATGATTGTACACACAGAGACAGATAAAGAAAACAGAGAGAAGCCAAAAATGGATACTAAAAAGAGAATAATATCCAAAATGCAGCGGCAAGTAAAGGGAAACAAAAGTGCGTCACCTGAACGCCAGGGGAATCAAAGTTCATGACCCGGATCTTGGCTCCGACATCACCCAACACCCTTAACTGCACCCGGTCATTCAAAGAAGCGTCTCTTATCAAATCTGCGGCATCCGCTTGCAACAGATTTACCCGATCAACGGCGATGATTGCCTCCACGTTTCTCGTACTGTGAGCCTCCTGGTAGAACCCCGGGACCGAAGCTTTTCCCAGCGGGATCCCTCTGTACATCACAGTGAAACTGGACTCGCCGTACTTGATCCCGACCTTGTTGGGGTTAACAGCAGTAAAAAGCATCCTGATAGTGAGAGAAAGCGACGCCGTGGTGGTGGTGGAGACGGTAGCGGGGTCGAGAGAGGTGGGATTGGAAGCGGAGATGCCCATGTACTGAACCCCCACCTGTTGGAGATCAAACTGGGGTTTCTTAGGCTTGACGGCGAGGATGATGATGAGGACGACGGCGAGGATAAGGAGAGCTAGGAAGGAGAACAATAGGAAGAGGCAGCAACAGCAGCCCTTGAAGGAGGCTGAGGAAGAAGAAGAAGAAGAGTTGGCAGGGTAGTAAGGGTGGTGAGTATTGGCGGGAGCTGGTTGCGGAGGCCGATGTCGGGACTGGGGCTGATGCTGGTGCTGGTGCTGTTGCTGGTCGCCGTTGATGTTAATATGAGTGGGTGGTCTGGACGATGATGGCGGCATTTTGTGGGTACCGAGATATACTTGGAAATGAAGCTTCCACTTTCTTCCTTCTTCTTCCTGTACACTCTCCTTGATCCTTCTTCTGTTTGATGGGTTTTTGTACTTACAGTTTCCCTTTGCCTTTGAAAGAAAGAGACGGAGAAAAGGAGAGGGAGGAAGGAGGAGGTGGTGACAGACAGTGAGTGAGAGACAGAGGAGATTTGAGAGATAGAAAGGAAGAAGAAAATAAATTAAATGGATTTTCTGAGAATTAATTATATTTTTTAATTAAATAAAATAAAGTGGTGGGTGTAGTATGTTCTAAGTTGTATTCTGTGATCTGCGTGCGGGGGTAAGCTCTGGAACCCAATTTTTGGCTTATTGCCTCCATGGTGCATTCTTTTTGATGAAGAAAGGCTTTTCTATGAATTAAAAAGTTAAAAATATGCTATAAATTTGAATAGAATATAAAATTATTTTTGCAGCATGTATGTCAGTCAGTATATGTTCTTCGCGTTCATGTGTGTGTGTATATTATGTACATATCAATCACAGGAACAATTAGTTGCTTAATGGTATTTCTTTAGGTCGATTGATCTGGAACATTTCCCTGAAACCCTTATAGGATTTTACTCACGCGATGTTTGTTCGGTCTTCAACATCTCTTAGTGACTCGAGATATTTTCTTACTTTTCTTCTTTATATATTTCGTAGATCTCAATAAATTAACAAAAGATTAATCGGTGAAATATTCATCTAGAGAGCTTAGAATAGAAGGATGTGAAGTATTACGTGAGGGGGAGGAAAAAGAAAAGATTGTGCCTGAAAAACAAAAGAGGGGAAATCAAGCAACAAATAGAGAGGTTTTGAAGAGGAAAACAACCAGAAAAGAGTATTTCTTTGAAGTGATTTTGGAATGATAAAAATAAAATAAAAAAGAAGGAAAAGAGAGATAAAAAGAGAATGGAGATTCCGAAATTTTGCAAGTCTATTATTTTTTAAGATCGAGTTTTAGTGGTTAAAAATTTATTCTTTTTTATTTTTAATTAATTATATTTGAGTATTTATTCTTCTAGCGAAATAGAGATTGATGAATTTTGCGTATGACTTATTAGGGAATATGAATATGTGAAATAAAATGAACTCAACAAATTTGATTTTCTTGCATAGTTCTTTTTCTGTTTTCTTGTTTAAGCTTAATTCATGGAGTGAGTTAACTAAAAGTATTGTTGTGTTTAAGTCATTGACCAAATTGAAAGAGTACTATCCTTTCCTTTAAACTTTGAGTTCTTGAAATGAGTTTTGAATATGTATAAAAGTTTGTCTTTTTATCTAAGATTTTTTTAAAAAATTGATTTTGATTTGAATAAATCTGCAAAACCAAACACAATAGAACATTACGATGTTTTAACTTGACTTTGTAATTTTGATCTTAGACAAATCTAAAAATAAATTATTATTCTCTATCTTGGTTTGAGATAATCTATAATTATTAAATGAATGAAGTTTATTTTGTTGTGAAAATTAAATTTGAGGATTAGTTCAATTTTCATATGTCAGTGCTTAAATCTTTTTGGGTTTTGATTCAATTGATTACAAGTTTTTTGACTTGCTGATTGCAAATTGGTAAATAAAAAAAAATGGTTAGGCTTCAATAAAATTATTTAAAATTAAAATCAAATATCGGAAGAATTCACTATAAAAATGAATTGAGAAATAAAATTATAACATAATATTTCTTTTTTAATTAGTTGGTTGACTTTTATCATTATTGGGTTTTATTCTTTTCATGCAAAATTTATGTATTCATGATAAAAAATGCTAGTTCGAAATCGATCTATCAATGTAATAATTAGATTCATAAAATATGCATATAAATCACAATTAAAATAATTAATATATATCATATAATAAGTGTCTTACATCTTACTGTTATGTACTATTTCACTTTGAATCTTCGATAATAAAAAAAAGTAATGTAATAATTAATGTTTAGTTTTCTCATATTAGAATCAATGACGAGTCTCTTACTTTTTAAAATATTTAAAAGAGTTAAATATCTATTTTTTTTTTTACGGAGTATTATCCGATATTACTGTTATGACATCTATTTCTATTAACTACTACTAAAATGTACAACTTAAGTCCATTCACATTCTTTTCTAACTAATGTTTCATACTTTGTATTAACGAGAGCTTGATTTTTTTCCACATTACAAATCTCCTTTTGGCCCTAGCATGAGAGTTATTTTTCTCTTCAATTTATTTTTTCCGACACTTTAGTAAAAAATTAATGTACCTTTTAGAAAGAATATTAAAGCAGATTTATAGTTTTGGTAAACTTAATGGACATTACGATAATTAATAAGAAACTTAAAACTTGCTTTAAGGCCTTTGATGTTTCAAAGTTTAGGTACTTAAATAATAAATGAAATAGTTAGGTTCTTGAAGTAGGCGAGTAATCTGAAAGTTTGAGGATAAAAACTATAAGTGTGTTTGTAAAGATGTATGAGTTCTATATTTATAAAATATTTATATTTCAATTCGTAAGTGTTAATGACGTTAATGAAAGTACTACATAGAACTAGTTTGTACACATATCACTGGTTGAGTCATCATCTACATCATATGTTATATGTAAGATAACATGACATATAGTGTGTAAAAAAATAATTTTTAGTTATTTTAATATAATATTTTTTTTAAAAAAATTTATGATCTTTTGAAGATACATAATCTCTCTCATAACGTTAAAGAGTTGCGAGAGCCAACTGCAAAATAGTTTGAGGGTCTATCTCTCTCATACCACTTGTTTTTGTTGGCAACCAATGTTAATGGCTTGCAAAGGTGGTGCTAAGGGGGAGTTAAAAGCGCATGACTTGAAACTAAGGATGTAAAATAAGAATGTCTTGAGAATGTGAGTAATAGGATAAAAGGGTTCAAATAACAATAGCTTTGTCAGCTTAGGCTTCGACTCGTTTGGCAAGAGAAATGATAGAGGAATGAGTGGTCATTTTCCTTGATCAAATCTATCAATGACGGTCTCTATTAGAAAACTTAGAGAGAGAAAAAGAAAGAACAAGTTGGTTGGATGAGAGAAAGATCTTAGATGAGTTGAGAGAAAAGAGATCAAATTAGATATGGTAGAGACATGTTGTGAGGTTTAGTAAAAGAAATAGTTTTAGATATTGAGGTCTAGAAAGAGGATGAAAGAAGAAGAGGGACCAATAGTTTTTTTGGTTTTAATTTTTTGTTATATAAAAAATAATTAAAATTTAATTTTTTATGCCTAAGATGTTATTATATAATTACATATATATATAACATCTAACGAAGATGACCATCTAATCAAAATATGACATATATCTAACTTAATTTACATGACATCTCCACAATTCAATTAAAATAAATTTTTTTAAATATAAAGATTTAAATAACAAAAAAGTAATATAGAAATTAATTTAAATATTTTAAAATAGTTGAGAGACTAAATTAGCATTTTGACATTTCTTTTTGTGAGAATTAACTTGAGAAAACCCATCAAGATAAGTTGGGTGAACTACGCTCGACTGTGCTGACAAAAAGGATCCTAAACCCTCTCTCCGCTATCTCAAGTTGCAAGGGTTTTCGCGCACGCAGCTTGCTCGTGGCCATAGGCTTGCTGCTGTTGCTTATTCTTCTTCTTCTTCTTCTTCTTCTTCTTCTTCTTCTTACTTGTTTAACAACCCTGTCTTGGCTTAGCAAAGGAGCCTCAAATGGGGAGTACTGCCGTCGAGAAGACTGAGGAGGAGCTCCAACGAGAAATCGATGAGCTCCACCGCCAACAACGCGAGGTTTCGCTCTCTTCTCTCTCTCTCTCTCTCTCTCTCTCTCTCTCTCTCTGTGCATCTTTGTTTTATATATTTCTTTAAAATTATCGGTGCATTTGATTCGTCTTCCTCCATAAATTTCTGAATTCAGATTACGGAGAGGCTTCGAGATCCTAGAGGACTCCGAAGGGGAGGGATGACCGCTGCCGGTCCTCGGAATTTTGCTGCCAATGGAGGGCGACAGAGAAGCTATGTTCGCCCGGTATTTGTTCCTTTTCCTTTTATTTGGCATTCGAATCTAGGTTTTCCATGATTCCAATTACTCTTAGTACTTGAAGCTTTATCTTGGGAATTTAGGGTTAGTTTCATGAAATGAATGTTATTGGTTGCAGGCGGATAGGACTGACAGTGAAGATCAACCTCCTGCCAAACGGAGATTATCATCTGCTGTTGTCAAGGTATAACCTTCATTACAATTTCACATTCTGTGTCTGTCTTTGTGGTTTTTCCTGGCTTTTGTACTAGTTTTTTTTCCTGTTCTAATTGTATGATTTGCCTAACCTTGTGGATGGTTCACGAGAAATTGAGGGGAACGAGAAGAAAATGGTTACTGAACTCTATGTGGTGTATAGCCTTCTTTCATCCATCTAAGTTCTTACCTGCCCCAAAGAATCTAAATGATATTTCATGGTTCAATTCTTGATTTGCCATTTGAAGGTGGAGGATGGAGAGATAACTGATGATGCAGATGCAGATGCAGATGCAGCGTCAGATGTGAAGAAAAAGGATTCTAATGCAGAAGGAGCAAGGGCAACCGAAGAAAGTGACAGAAAGCCGTCCAGCCTGTCTCGGAGTGGATGGTCTAGGGAGGATGGCAGTCAAAGAGCAATAAAGAAGGTGAACTTTGAAGCTTTCCTTTATACACAAATGTTGGTTGAGTATTTGTACTGAAGTATCTGATTGTGGATTTTTTTAAGGATACTGAAATTCCACTGACAGAACCTGTCCCAAGGGTTTTGCCAAAGGATGAGGATCCAAGCGTGGTTAACAGAAACAAAAGAATGCTCGGGCAACTTCTAGGCACTTTGGAGGTATGCCTTATTTGTTGCCTTGGCCTAATTCCCGCTTGGTACTGAAACTGATGTTAGTGCCAGATGAATTTATTTTGATCTAGTTGTACATGGTATTAGCAGAAACTGAAAGACTTTCCACAAGTTATACATTTTTTTTATCAAGGGAACCAATTTTCTGAGAAATGCAACTCATATTAAAACCAAGACCTGCTTGGGATCTGTAAACCACCAAGCTCAGATACTAGGTCTAGTTGTTTCTTTAACTCAATCCTTTTTTTTTTTTGGTGTCAAAATCAATTGTTGGTCTGACCATATATCCAGATTTATCCAAATGTATTTTTTCTTTAAACATGAAGATGTTAGATTATTTTCGACCTTAATAAAAGGTAACTTGTCCTTTTTTTTTATTGTCCCTTAACAAATTACTTGATTTAGAAGAGGAATCAAAAGTGAAACAGGTCTAGATGCTTTACTCAGATAAATGTTCTAAAGTTACTCTCCATGCTGAAATCTGTTTCAGTGAGCAGTCCACTTGTATTCTTTTCTGTAATTTTTTTTGGTTATTCTGTCAAGTTTCTTGTTTCTTATTTCTCATCTGTGTGATCTAACCAGAAATTCAGGAAGGAAGATATGCAACTTTCAGGAACAGAGGCATTCATGCGCCGGTCAAATTCACTGCAAAGGGTAAGTAGATGTCAACTCATCATGATGGCTGCTATGCTAAGATTTTAAGTCACTATTTCTATTGAAATTCAAACAACAAATAATCTGTGAGCATCATCATAAACATTATGGTATTTTAGAGTTTCACATCATTTGGCAATAGTAAGAAAGAACATATACCAAAATTGAATTATCAATTCATATAGTGGTTTTAGTGTTTGTCAGTCATAAAAATTAGAACTTCACATAGTCTCTCTATTTTATTCCATATGTATATAGTTTCTTAAAGGCCATAGCACTTATTGAAACTGGGTATGAGTACCTTGGCAAGAACTAAATGTGGACTCTTTTTAGGCTGAGCAAAGGGCGCGTGAAGAAAGTGAAAGGCTGAGGCAACAAGAGCGTGAACAAATTGCAGAAAAGAGGAGGAGAGATCTGGTATGTTGTAGTAAAAATATTATTCTGAAGTAAGCTTTAGTAAGGATCCTTTTTACCACTGACAAACACTCTCTTAAATCGTTTTATTCCAATTTCTTATATGTGCATCAGACCCTTAGAGCACGTGTTGCTGCCAAGGCTGAAGAAAAGAAGTTGGAATTGCTGTTTCTGCGCTGGAGTGAGCACCATAAAAAACTTACCAATTTTATAAGGTAAGCTTCTTCCTTAACTATTAGCATAGAAATGTTGTCTGACAATTACATGCTGTGTTTGCTTATTTGGTGATAAATTTGTCTCAATCAAGCATACCTGCTCTAATGATTTTTAAAATGCACCTCATTTTCTTTTGCAGGTTATTTTTAATTTTGGTCCAAAAGTGTCCATATTCACAATTTTATTGAGACAAAGATAAGTTTCTGTTCATGTGCATAGAAGTGTTGTCGTTGAAACGATCAGACAAGTGAATGTTTCTTGCTGTGCATGATCCTTAGTAGAATTATGTCCTTTTTTACTAATCTTTGATTGTTTTTTATGGATGGCTTTGCAGAACTAAAGCAGAACCTCCAATTTATTATTTGCCAACCAAACCATTGAATGAGGATACAACCTTACTTGAGCAGCAAAAAGAACAGGTGAGTGCCAGAAGACTTATAGATTGAATTTGTTATTGAGGTTGAGTATTTGGAATGAAATGCCAACTTAGATCCTGATGTTTTTTTCCTTCCTTTCCCTGTTACTGTTAATAATATTTCAATCCATCAGTAATTCAAACTTAAAAAATTGTAATGGACTGGGTCTATCTTCATTTCGCTAAGATGTCTTATTCACCAATTTGTTAAGCGTACTGGGTATATTCTTCATTTCACTAAGACATATAATTCACTAATTTGTGAAGCAGATGTTATTAGAGTGGAAGGCTGCTAGGAGAGAGGAATTGTCTGAGTACCAGAAGCAGATTGCACAACAGTATGTTGCAAATGTTGAGAAAGAATTGGAAAGGTGGCAAAATGCAAGGAAAGCCAGAAAAGCGAACAATGATGCATTGAACTTACAGGAAACGATGGATAAAGAATTGGATAGCCATAGGCTTGAGCATGGCCCAAAAACGAGAAAGATCCCTGGGAGAAGCAACAACGAAGATGAGGATGATGTAGAGGATATAAATGTTGGGGAGGATGATATGATGGATGATGTGCTAGGTGATGATACAGCTAAATTAGAGGCTGGGAATACCAGTCCCAATCCTGATAATATTGATCAGTAACTCTTAGGTATCCTATAGATCTTTTTATTGCCTTTTTTTATTTTTTTTTTTATTTTCCTACAGATCTTCTTATATAGATTTTTGTATTGTCCTCTTCTCTGTTGGTTGGGAATGAAATTAGAAGAATAGAGTGTTCGCGTTTGGCAGGCATTCAACGGGTTATTTGTTATTTTAGAATATACAGACCATCAAATGGAAACCAAAGTGAAACTAATCTCAAAAATGCTCTTTGGTTATATTTGCTAATGTTCAGGAAGCAATCATACATTTATGCGTTTGACACATTTTTATTAATGCCACATTTGTCCCGTTAATCTGATGTGAATTGAATAGTTCAATCTAGAGTGATATATATATCAAATAAATAAATAACTTGAACTGTTCTTATTTCAGTCTTATCTTTCTATTTTCTTTATGTTAGTTTTGAAACTTCTGGGTCGAAACTTTTTTTTTTTTTTTTTTTGGGTGGTTTTCTTAAACCTTTTTTGGGTGATGGTGCGTGCTAATATAAGATTTGAACATTGAAAAAAACTATAAAATATACTGTTGGTTTAAAGTATTGGGGGGGGGGGGGTCAAAGATGCAGACATATATATGTTCGCATGGGCCTTGAAGAATCAGGATCAAAAGCGAAAGGTCTCCGTTTCAAATTGGCTCTACAGTAAATTCATTTTCATCATTTTGCTCTTAAAACACCATCGTCTGTCTTTGAATAGCATTCAAGCCATGCGAACTATAAATTAAGCAGATAATAAAGTAACAGAGAAATTTTACAGAAACAATAAATTTGGTGTCAAATGATGAAGAGTGAAAAATTCATGCTATATTAATAATCATAAACATAAACATTATGAACAAATAGAATTAGTTGGGACATTAAATACAATTATATAAATTTTAAAGGTATACAACCATATGATATATCTATACATTTACTAATTTCTTATTGCTTTAACATTTTTATAGAAAAAATACGTTATACTCAATTAGGAATTAAAACTGTATAGATCCTGAAAGAGAGAAATAATAACTTATTATACATGCTAAAAACAAAAACAGTTGCCCAAAAAAATTATAGTATCTGTAAATATTGAATTGAATGTCATAGTAACTTGCTGCTACTACTACTAACTAGTAGTGTTTTCCTTGTTAATAAAAGATGTGATAGCAGCTGCCATAGCTACCCTAAACTTTGGATCAGATGCAATTGCAGCATCTGTCGACATTGATGGTGTTCCTGTAGGGATATTCCAGGACTGTGGCGCTGAATTTTTTAGGATTTGATCAGTTGCATGGTTTGTGAGATCAAGAACAATCCCCTTATAAGGATCATAAGAGTTCATGGTCTTACTGTTGGAGGGATAGTAGTAATGGTAATTTGGTAAATTAACATGTGCAGATGATGATAGTGCATTACTTGAATCTAGTAACATGAATGAAGCTGCAGCTGCAGAAGTTGTTGAAGCTGCCATGGCTGTTGCACCAACAGGGAGCGGATGATTATGAGTTCCCTCGTACGTCGTTATCAAAATTGACATATCTTCTATGCACCTTTGGACCTATGTAGATATAAATCTATATTTTATTAGATCTAACTCTAGTCTGATTACCAGTCTGT
>NW_019014690.1:546357-581781 GCF_000150535.2 Carica papaya | reverse complement strand
CAAAGAGATAGTGGTATGTGTATATGTACATAGATGAATGTATACATGAAAAGACTGAACTCACAGTTGATGATTGACATCTGGCTCTTACAGAAACCCTAGCTTTTCTGTTAGGTGGGTTGCTGACATGCGACATTGTGATTCCAGACAAGTGATGATGGAACTTGTTGCGTTGCAGTGTGGAATTGGGTGCAGACTTTTCTTGTTTCTGATCAGCAGGTTCTAATTGGAGATCTAAATTTGTATTTGTGTGTAGCCTGAGAGATAAACCCAGTTCATCTTGTGATGGACCTGATCTGTACTGTTCGCTAATGTTCATATCACCACCATCATCATCTTCGTCTAATGCTTCATCACCAAGTACATTAATCTTTGTCTTTTCAACTTGATGATGATGATGAGAACCACTTTCATTATCGTTGGAGTTTATTTCAGGAATATCCTACATATATATATATATTATAATAATTAATCATCATAATTGATTAAGATCTACATACGCATGATTAAAATAAATCAAACCCATCTAGATATATACATATACTATATAGCTAATTACCTTAGAAATGGGATTATTTTGGTGGATAAGAGAAAGTTTGAGTTGCAGATCATGATAATCTTTTATGGTTTGTTCTACTACCTTCCTCAACACTTTGTTCTCTTCCTTCATACGCTTCATCTCCATATGCAACCCACATAACTATATACATATATATATATATATATATTAGAAAAAATTGCAAAATAGTATTATGATGACTTTTTAATTAAACACATATGTATCGCTAGATTTGTCGTAACCATATAGTAAGTTCAAAACTCAAAGTTGAGTTTAATTGCATATGAGATTAATTATCAGTATGACCAATCCCAGATTAGAAAAGAAAAGGTCAGATTTACAATATGGTGTATATGTGTTTGTGTGTGTACATATATATACAGTACGTACCTCATGCGTGTTCAAGTTTTGCTGCAGTGAAATATTATTCTGACCCTCTGTATATAATTCTTGCGGTTGTTGTAGTAATAAATTACCATCATGATCTTCTTCTTCTTCTTCTTCTTTCTCATCTTCTAAGGTCTCCAGTCTGAGAGAAAGATCAATCTCAGTTGCCTCTTTCTCCATCTGTAAACACAAAAACTTCTCTCTCTCTCTCTCTGTATGTATATATATATATATATATATATATATATATTACTGCTACTTTTAAGGCGCCAATATCAATTCTCTGCTCGCAAAACTGTATATAGGACGCATCTAGCTTTGACTTTAATTAATTAATTTCTTTTTTTTTTATATATTAATTAGTTGCACCTTAATTACTATTATAATTATAATTATAAGTATAGATCATAATAATTACAAGTTGACTAGACCACTCTCCCCATGTTCTTTATTGCCTATTGCCACCCTACTTGTTGATGGACATTTTTATCCCCACCTTCTAAGCTAATATTTCTGGTTAATGGGAATTTTCTCAAGTAAGTAATAAACCCTAATTCTCCTTTTCTTTTCATTCAAATATCATAATTTAATAGAAATATATAAGTATGAAAATTAGGTCATACTTTAATTCAAGGTCTACCTAAATTAATCAAATTGATTTCCACTAAAACAAACCATTAACTATTAATTAGGTAGCTGTTGAATTAAAAGAAAATTTTATCTTCTACTTACATTAGGCGTCCTAATTTTCTTGCCTTCCCCTTCCTGAATTTTTCATCCTCTATCATGTAATTATAATATATATATATATACATATATACACATACATACAAGTAAGTAGTATCCCTACGTAATCAACTATCATTTGGCAACCCTCTATTACATATATAATTAATAGCCACCTCTGGTGATATATGTAAGTACTCCGGATTTTGGGTAATAATCCTCATAATTACTTTTTTTCCCTCTTTTATGCTATATATTCAATTGAATAATTTCTTTATAAACTTGGGCATGTTAGATATATATTCTTGTTTATAAATGTATGTATGAGTCGTATGTATAAATCTACCATACACATGCATACATGATTACAAATCAGAAATTTATCTAGGTGTCTGAAGATATGATGATAAAATTAATGGATTTTTTCTTGTAACCAAAATCATTCTCAATACAATTTTATACCATTTAAAGAGTAATTGTAACACATGCATTCATAGTACATAAGTTTATATATATGTGTGTATATATATGCATTCATGCATAGTAAATTAAGATTTTTATTATTACATAATATTTGAAGATTGATTCTGCTTATTTAATTATATATACAGTAAATTAAATATACTGTACTCCAAAAATCACAAGTCAATTAGACATTTTTGTTAATCAATTACCATGAAAAAATAAAAGAGTTCTTTTTTCACTTTTGTTAAAAACAAAAGAGGAGATTTGATGAAATTATGCATTATAATAATTTCCTTAGACTTGCAGGATGAGTGGTGCTTGAGAAGCAATTTTCAACCATATATATATATATATATATATTAAACATGCATTGATCAAAACCCTTGAGATATTGGGATTAAAAAAATGAATTCATTAATAAAGATTAATTAAATGGATCACATGACATCATCTTCTCCACATGGAATATGAGCCCCGTACGAAATCCCATAACAAATAAAAAAGAACATTGGGATCAGATCTTGAATACGTCAACTACAACTTCCCACACCTTTCTCTTAATTAATTATAATTAAATCTTACTAATTATATTTAACTAATCACTTAATCATCTTTCTAAGCATAACCCATGTTAACATGGGAGACTTTATTTCATCAATTAAATTGTTTTTTCTCTCTCTCTTTTTGTTTTTCATTAGCACAGAAGTCATTGTTGTCAGTTTGATATTTCTTTGATCTATGCTTAAATTTAAATTATCTAGCAATCAAAACAATATCCCCAGGTGATATTCCTATTTGATTAATTTCATTCTCAAATTTTGGCATAAAATACCGAGTTTTCTGCTTAAAAAAGGTCAATACTTTTCATTAACAATAAAGATGGCATAAAATTTTTCCTTAACCAATAAGATAAAGTATACCTAGCTTAGTTTGTTCGTATTTGTTAATGAATTTGGCTGGCTGAGCCTAGAGTCATAGGAGAAAAGGGCTGCTCGAGCCCACCAGTGAGAGGAAAAGAATGTGGGCTGCGTTGCTCCAATGGAAGCATGTGTTTCTCAAGCATATGTATATACGTACGTATCTATATATCATGTTAAAACAGGTTTTGGTAAGTTCTATAAGAGGTGTACATTCCCCTTACTCGATATATGAATACCTAATTTTTTTTCATTTGAAGCATCTGAAATTAAATATAAATATAAATATAAAAAACCTATTAAGATTTCTCTCAGCAAGCTGTCGTCTGCAAATCTTTCTAACATTTCTTGTGGTTGTTTTTCGTTTCTTTTGCAAATCTTCGCAAATCCTGTTCAGTAACAGCATTGGAGTACTTTCTTGCATGGTATCAGAGCAAGGAATAAAGAACAACTCAAATTCGATGACTTTCCACAAAATTCATCACCTTCAAGTGGAACCATCCTAGATCCTTCTAGTCCAAATAGTCTTTTCTAGAGCCTATAAATGTTTATTTCTCAAAGTTAAAATATTGTTTGATGAGTTGATGAATTAGAGTTTATTCGGAATTGTACTTGTGAATGATTAAAAACCATAATTGAATACCAACAAAAAGACCGTAATGAAGTTTCTCATGGGTTTAAACGGGTCTTACAAAGCCACTAGCGCTTAGATAACAATTGATAAAGCCTTTTCCTATTTTGATTGAAGTGTACTCGATCATCCAGCAAGAACAAAAATGTAGAAAATCCCACCAGACAGTACAATTAATAGAGCTCTAACTTTCAGTAATAGAGAAACAAACAATGAGAAATATTAATGCTCTCTTTGCAAAATGGAAGAACATTCTTTAGAGCAATGTTCTAAGACAAATTCTAATATACATTCGTGTTCCAATTATAACATGTCTACACATATTGTAAAGACTTGCTCAAGCTCCGAGGATACCCGAAAAGGCAGAAGTCTAGCATAAAGTCAGGCGCTCTAATGTAAATCATGTCTCCCCCCAAGTTACACATGAACATCCAGATCCAGAAAAACAACTTATCATCACAAGGAACAGTACACTCAACTCATGACACTACAGCACAATCAATCCTCAGCACACATGGTACAATCACCTTCTGCTTCCACACAGGTAACTAGTTTCTCTGATGTCTCTTTCCCTTAATGTAACAAGATAAAAAATCATTTAATCATTCTATAGATCATAGACACTAGTGCATTAGACCATATCATATCAACAACATATTTATATACCAGTACTATGACAAACACTTCTGAATGTTGCAATTGTGGGTATAACTGATAAACTGGTTCTTCAGAATGTTTTTGTGTATACCATTATTTAAGTTCAATTTGATATCTGCTAGAAGGTTGACTGAAGATTCTAGGTGTTATCTAATATTCTCACAGGAGGTTTGCATGATACAGGACCTTATAACTTGAAAAACACTTGGAGTGGGTGAGATGAAGGATGGATTGTATCAATTCAAGCAACATGAAAGTCTTCCAAACCAGTCTCAACAAGGATTTTCTAGCATAGTGCTCTCGGCCCTTAATCAAGGTGAAACATTCAATCTTTGACACCATCACCTTGGACATCCATCACAGTCCTTATCAGGCTTCCCCTCATGTAATTTTGAGGAATAAAAACTGCAAACCTTGAATTTATGCTCTGGTTAAAATGCATAGACTCTCATTTTGTGTTAGTGAACATAGAAGTAAATAATGTTTTGAGTTGATATATTGTAATATTTGAATATCTTGCAATGAAATTTCATATGATGGATATTGCTGAATGTTGCAATTGTGGGTATAACTGATAAACTGGTTCTTCAGAATGTTTTTGTGTATACCATTATTTAAGTTCAATTTGATATCTGCTAGAAGGTTGACTGAAGATTCTAGGTGTTATCTAATATTCTCACAGGAGGTTTGCATGATACAAGACCTTATAACTTGAAAAACACTTGGAGTGGGTGAGATGAAGGATGGATTGTATCAATTCAAGCAACATGAAAGTCTTCCAAACCAGTCTCAACAAGGATTTTCTAGCATAGTGCTCTCGGCCCTTAATCAAGGTGAAACATTCAATCTTTGACACCATCACCTTGGACATCCATCACAGTCCTTATCAGGCTTCCCCTCATGTAATTTTGAGGAATAAAAACTGCAAACCTTGAATTTATGCTCTGGTTAAAATGCATAGACTCTCATTTTGTGTTAGTGAACATAGAAGTAAATAATGTTTTGAGTTGATATATTGTAATATTTGAATATCTTGCAATGAAATTTCATATGATGGATATTGCTACTTTCGTACCATTATGAATGACTATAGTAGATGTGTATGGGTCTATTTAATGAAATATAAGGCTGGGACCAGCCTAAACCTAAAAATTTTATTATCATGATTGAGACACAGTTCAATAAGAAAATCAGAATAACTTGCAGTGACAATGAGAAAGAATTTGAGATGAAGAGTTTCTATATAGAGAAGGGAATCATATACCAAAAAGTTTATGTTAAAACCTCTGAACATAATGACAAGGAGAAAGGAGGCGCCTACAGATCCTCAACATTGCTAGAGCCCTAAAATTCCAAAGTGGAGTTGAGCTGAAAGACTGGAGTGATTTTGTCTTGACAACAGTGTACCTCATGAACAAAGTGCTTTCACTAGTCATCAATCATAGAACTCTGTATGAAGTGTTCTTTCAGACCAAGCCAGAATACAGACATCTTAGAGTATTTGGTTGCTTTGTAACATCCCAAACTTGAAATTTAAGTTCGAGATGACATACACTAATTTTAATAATAATAATAATAAATGTTTAATTTTAATTTTTTTAGAATTTTTTTTGAATATATGCATTTTGAATATCTTTAAAATAATTTCAAAAGAAGAAACCAAACTGAAAATAAGGAAGAACCCATTTGAAAAAAAAAATTGAAAGTAGGGATCAAATAGCAAAAAATGAAAAAACAGCTACGTAGGACAACCACGTCAGCAGCACGGCCAGTCGCTGTGCGTTGTGTGGCGGACACGTCAGCACGCATTCCACGAGGTAAGCCACGCGGGCAATCAATGTGCCAAGTGATCCAACGGTCCGTGTTCACTCTTGCGCGCACGAACAACTCAAATTTATTTCCTCATTAGGCGTGATTGAACAGTCTACACGCCTTCAATCGAACGGTCCAAATCCGTTCTTCTATTAAGTGTGATCGGATGGCTGAGGATGTACCATGTGGACCCGGATGGACGGTCCAAATCGAAAGGAGGAGAATATTTAAACTCCTCTTCCATCAAAACCCTTACCTTAGTTGCATACCTGCTCGCAAGAGAAGAAAAAAAGGGCGGCTGGGGGAGAAGTCAACCACTGTCGCCGCCGCACCGAAGACCTAAAACGACGCCCGTAAACGCGATTTTCTCTCATTCGTCACATTTTTCCATTCTAAGCTACCTAAAACACTTCTTGATACAGGAAAACTCGAAGAAAAGCCATAAACGGAGGGTGGAGCTCGACTGAGCCGCCGCACCAAAAATAAAAAAAACGCTCTGGTGAACCCAAAATCCTTTCTTGTTCCTTTCGTTTCTCGACCCTAAGCCATCTAACGTGTTTTCCGGTGTAAGGTGACCAAAAAAGCCACGAGCTGCGAAAAAGGAACGACGGAGCCCGGTTGAGCCGCCGCGCCAAAGATCGAAAACACCGGTAAGTCCTCAATTTAATAATAATAATAAAAATGCTTAATTTTAATTTTTTTTTAAAATTGTTTTTGGATATATGCATTTTGAATATCTTTAAAATAATTTCAAAAGGAAGAAGCCAAACTAAAAATAAGGGAGAACCCATTTGAAAAGAAAAACTGAAAGTGGGGATCAAATAGCAAAAAAAGGAAAAGCGGGCACGTAGGACAACCATGTCAGTAGCATGGTCAGTTGCCGTACGCTGCGTGGCAGACACGTCAGCACGAGTTCCACACGGTAAACCATGCGGGCAATCCACGTGCCAAGCGATCCAACAGCCCGTGTTCACTTTTGCGCGCATGAACAACTCAGATCTATTTCCTCACTAGACGCGATCGAACGGTCCACACACTTTTAATCGAACAACCCAAATTCGTTCTCCCTATTAGGCGCGATCAGATGGCTGAGGACGCACCATGTGGACCCGGATGGACAGTCCAGATCGAAAGGAGGGGAATATTTAAACTCATCTTCCATCAAAACCCTAACCCTAGTTGCACACTTGCTCGCCAGAGAAGAAGAAAAGGGCGGCCAGAGGAGAAGCTACCCACTGTTGCCGTCGCACCATAGACCCAAATCGACGCCAGTAAGCGCGATTTTATCTCGTTTGTCCCGTTTTTCTATTCTAAACTACTCAAAACACTTCTTGATGCAGAAAAACTCGAGAAAAAGCCATAAACGGAGGGCGGAGCTCGGCTAAGCCGCCGCACCCAAAATCGAAAAACGCTCTGGTGAACCTGAAATCCTTTCTCGTTCCTTCTGTTTCTCGACCCTAGACCATCTAATGTGTGTTCCAGTGCAGTGCAGGGTGATAAAAAAAGCCATGAGCCGCGAAGGAAGAACGACGGAGCCCGACTGAGTCGCCGCGCCGAAGATCGAAAACATCGGTAAATCCTTTATTTTCTTCCTTTTTCCATCGACAAACGCCGCCTAACCACAAATTGAACAGGATTTCACCCACAAACGGCCGAAACCGGCCTGACTGAGACGAGGATCCGCCTTAGGAGAAACCGAAGGCGGAGCATGGCGGCAGCACCGTGCCAGAACCCTAAATCGACCCCCCGTAAGATTTTTTTCCCTTTTGGCCATTTTTTCGCGTATTTCCGCGTTATTTTGACGTAAGTTTTGATTTTAGCAGAAAACCTCAAGAAATCCAGGAACCAAGAACCATCGAAAAGCGTAGTAAAAAAGATGGGGTTCCGGACATTGACGCAGGGTAAGAATCCCTCACCCATTTTTTCTGTTACGGTTAAATTGAATCTAAACTAATAATAAACGGAATTTTAGTTAATTAGTGGTTCTTTAATTAATTAAGTACATGTAACAAATAGAACAAGTAACCAGTCATTTTATACCTATTTTGAGTTTTAATTGCAGTATTTACATTCTTTAGTTGTTTATCATGCTTATCCATTCATTGTTCTGCTTATATTAATTTATTTGCTTTAAATTTATGGCTAACATGGTAGTCTCTCAATCTATATTGTTCAGTCATTCTATTGTGTGTATAACATGTTTCTTCGGTATAATGCATCCTTAATTTATGTACCTATCTTAGAATGTCCACTCATATGTTTGTGATATAAATGTACGGATCTCTTAAGGCTAAATAATAGAAAATAGAAAGCATATACAAAAATAAATTGGGTTAAATAAACAGGGCTTACAGGGTGCCTTAGGAAAGAGTGTACGGACTTGGTGTATAGGATAACTTTACTGTAGATGTTACTCTCAGTCGAACGGGACTGAGAAGTCCAATATCGAAAGAGGTTGAAAATTGTTTAATTTCATACTGAACAGAGTATTGAGATGGTTGTTTGTTTGGTACTTATTACCGGACAGGGTACGGGAATGACCATTTGATTAATAAAATGAATTTTTGGTTTACGTGTAGTAGGGACCCCTATGAACCCCCAACAGCACTAGTAGGCAAATTGAAATGATAAAGGTTAATTGTTGTTGGCTTTTAGAATGCGTAAAGTAAATTACTATTATAATTCTTATTTTCATCAATAACATTTAAACACTTACAGGTGAGTTAAAAAAGTTAATGTTTTCAGTTAAACAAATTTATTAAAAAATAGACTCAATTGGTTATTTTACGATTTTTACAAATTTTTAATTTTCCGAATCAGTGGTAAAACATTGATATTATTACTGAGTTAGTGTAGCTCACCCCTATATCATTAACAATTTCAGATTAGAACAACCAAAATCCGAATCTTAAACAGGAAGAAAGCTAGTTAGAAGATTGTCTCTCTATTTTTCCTGTTTCGAATAGAGGTTGAGCACATTAGTTCTTCTTATTACTCTTTTTCATTTATATTCTTTAAAAAAATGCCCGTAACTTTATTAGACGTTTTAAGTAAACTGTATAAAAAATGTAACCCTAAACTCCAAACTACTTCCTCTAATTAATAAATTTCAGTATTATTTTATTTTCCTATTTTTGAACTTTTACATGCTTGGCTTGCATCCACCTTGAGAAATGGTAAACATAAATCAATCCCAAAGCAAAGAAGTGCATTTTCCTAGGGTATCCTTTTGGTCTGAAGGGATATAAGGTGCTCGATATGGAAACAAACATAATCATTATCTTAAGGAATGTGATATTCCATGAGAATATGTTTCCTTGCAAAATGGTGAATAATAGCTCTGAAAGACAGTACTCTAAACCTAGGAGATGTTGAAATGGAAAGATTAGCAAATGCCCATCTTGCAGGAGATCTGACAAGGAGCCTGTAGCAGTAAACGTACATCCTAATGCACAGTGTGGACAATTGAATGAAGCGATCACATATGCCCACTCACCACCATCAACACTTGAGAAAAGAGAGACAAATAAAGTTCTTGTACATAATGACACTAATGTAAATGGCAGTCACTTGAGGAGAAGATCAAATAAAGTTAGAAGAGTACCCCCTTATTTAAAAGATTCTGTGTGTGAGCAAGTCAATATTTTGACTTCCCCACAACAGCCTGTAGGAGACCCGTCATTAGGTAGAACAATTCTCATATCCTCAATTGTCTCATATAATCGGATTATTGACAAATATAAGAAGAATATGTTGGCTTTAAGCACACAAAGGGAACCAATTTCATATGAAGAGGCTTGTGAAAATATTAATTAGGTGATGGCCATGAGAGATGAAATTAATGTCCTAGAGGAAAATAAGACCTATAAAGTCACAAATTTGTCGAATGGAAAGAAATTTATTGGACATAAGTGAGCATTTAAAGTAAAGTTTAATGCAGATGGGACATTGAAAATAAAATCTAAACTTGTAGCCAAAAGATTCACTCAAATGGAAGGTTTGCACTATCATGAAATATCCTCATTTATAAATATATACCATTTTCTTCCAAGTAAGATGCATTTCATAAGATCCCCACAAGATAGTACATATACTTGGGTTAAACACGATTCTAGAGACATCATCAATGTTATCTAAATGAACAAAAGAGTGACTATGGTGATAAGAGAAACGCACAAACAAAAAATTAAACTCCCCAAGTGTCAAGTTGAGACATCCTAGGGGTTTTACAATTTGATCTTGGTCTAAAGTTAGACAAATTAAAAATTCAAATTCGGTACAATCCTCCATCCAAATCAAATAAAATGTTAAAAATTTTGATCATAGATTGATACCTTATGAATTATTATTAGTTTTATTAATTTTATTAATTATAAAATTGACCAATGATTATGATTTATGAACGTATTATTTGTTTTAATTTTCGTCGATTTTATCATTATTTTTTCAATTAGAAATCATTAAAAAAATTCTTATTCCAAAATCAAAGGGCAAAAAATTTCGATCTGGTCCTATTTAGCAACGAACCAACCAACATCCTCGAAACATTCACCTCCTGGTAATTTGATACTCGGGCATAAGTACAACAACCTTACTCCAGTTGTAAAGGAAATCAAGATATTGAGCTTTCATGTTAGTTGATGAATATGAAGGCCTGCAACTTGACCTCCATTAAGAAGCATGAGACAAACTTAGAAAGATGATGAGCAACCTGCAAGTGCAAGAAGATATCGACCACAGCCAGATGAAGGAGCAAACAACCTGAAGATGCTTAAGAAACACTAGGAAGGAGGTCAATAATCAAGAAAACAAATTGACCAACCCTAATAAGACTGTTAAAACTGGCATAACAGTTAGTACGTAGACCCGTCTGGAAAAACTTGAGGTTAAGCTCTTCAAAGATGACTCATATTTCTTCAAGTATAATATTGTGTTAAATAGTATGGTAGAAGAGGCAATCCCATCAAAATTTAAGTACAAGGGGATAGATGATCATGTGGACCAGATTGCTGTAAAAAGACCATAGAATCCTGATAGACAATGGAAGCCATATTGCACAAGTTTATCGTTCACCCTAGAAAGAGGCCAGGGATGGTTTCAAACACTGAAATCAAAGTCCATCAATAGTTTCAAATACTTGGTGAATCAATTTTTATGTGATCTCTTCAAAGCCGCGCTCCGCAGTTTGTTATGGTCTATCTAATGTTGCATGTTGTTCCTAAATTGCAGCTCACGAGGGTCATCCCTTAACCATCCTAGCAATCAATGACTAGAAATGTACTAGGACAAATAGAAAGATACCTATGAGAATATTATTAATGATAAAGTGAATATAAAAGAGTGATTTACAAGGTATTTATAACTCTCTAGAACTAAAAATAACCTGTTCCTAGCGTAAAGAACTGCTGAAAATTAATCCTAATACAAATTAGAATTTTTTTAAGAAGAAAATTCTACCAAGAAAAAAGTAGAATTAATGCAGGAAAATTCGGACTTAACTATTCTTATTAAATTTAGAAAAATCTTCTTGCCTGTCCAAATTTTAGCTTCCTAATTACTAATGAAAATTGAATTTAGTGTTGTCTGTCCAAAATCTTCTTATTAATGATTTCATTGGGATTTCTTTTCGAAAAAAAAAAAAAAAAAAAAACCTCTTCTGTATGGCTGTTGTCATTATCTTATGTAAATAGACAAACTAAACATAGTTTTTATATCATAATTTGGTAATTTCCTTTCACTGTATCACAAGTTACAAACAACAAAATGAAGTCATAGTGCCAGCACTAGGCAGCAGATAATTAGTTGCCTGACCATGAACAAAAGAAAAGGTAAAACAAAGTAGGTAATATATAGCAACTAACATTAGCGGGTGAAATCATTACCTACGCCAGCTTGTACTGATAAGGATCCCTTAAAAACATCTGTTACTGTGACTGCAGCTTCCGCAAGTTCACTTTTCATCTCTGAAATTCTGGATGCCATGTATTCCTTGTATTTTGAAACTGAATCAACCAAAGCAAAGAGTTCACATGCGCGCATCTGAATTTCTTCCTCATTTTGTTTGATAACTTCCTGCAACTTCAGCTCAGCAGCCTAATGGACATATGAAACTTGGTTAGACATGTCTAATTATATCTATCTCCTCACAAAAGTTAAGCCTGATCAGTAATATGTCAATGAAATGTATAATATCAAAGTGAAGAAACTACATTCCTGAATTGCCTTCAAATGTGGTGCTGGGTATATGTCAAAATTAAATTTGGCCACATTTTTCAAAATGCTGATCATGAATACAAAATATTCAGTTACTAGAAAGGCCATACCTTCAAAACCTCTGATGCTTCTTTTTCCATGATATCCAAATTATAAGCCTCATTGTGAACATCCTCCATCATCTTTTTAACTTCTACTGCACATCTATAAGTGTCGACCTGAATTTCCTTCTTCCACGAGTTCAACTTGTCTTCCATCTGAAAAGAAATTTTATCAATGCAGAGAAAAAGATTGGATAATGGCACTTCCATAAACTACTTCTTTTCCAATCTTTTATTGTGGGAAATTGAAGCTAAGGAAAAGAAGTTTGAAGATCTAACAGCCAGTAACATTAGGCATTCCAGAGTTGGGACTTATTCTGAAATGGAGGATGTTTGTTCGCATAATTGGGGAAAAACAGTTTGGCAGGTTGTAATTCCAAGTAGAGCCAGTATTCAATTCAAGAATTAAGACAAGAAGGATCTCTAGGCAAATCCATCGCAAGAAGGATGCACCACCTCAACAAAACAGTTGCAATTAAGCCAAGAAGTCTGCTTCATCAAGTGCCTCTTTTCACTGCACTTTAAAATTGTTTAGAAAGCATATGTTGGGGCTGTGATGTTCCAGTAGGAAACCTAGTGATGTTGAGCCAAAAGAGGCTCAGTCCTTTCCCTCAGGATTAATCAATTTACATAAATGATATTTATAGATTGTAGTTTATGTAGTTGAAACAAATATACTCTGGCCTTCAAATTTGAGAAGATGCAAAACTTATTGTCAGCCCAATAAAACGTGCGGAACTAACTTCACTTAATTTTCCTACACCTAGATTCCAATTTTTAAAACTTAATAGAAGTAACTAAGTAGCAAAGTTGTGCAGTGCAAAGAAAGAAAGTTAACAAAGATTCGATGACAAAGAGCAAAACATTAACAACTACCAAAAGTATGAACTAAATCATTTTCCTTTCCAGTCACATAAACTTCTCCCATTCCGAAAGAAGAAACAGAATTATTATTATTATTATTTTTAAAAAGCACACAAATCATACAATATTTCCAACAACCTGCTTGATTAACCCCAATCACTATATGTCAAAGGTAATAATGTCAGCTTTAAAATCACAAAGAACCTATAACTTTTTAGAGCCTGCTAAATTAAGCCTGATAATTTATGGCAAAGGCAATAATAGCAGCTTTAAGATCACATGGACATGATAAGTTAATGTTTGTAGGGGATGTCAAAGGAATTTGACAAGATATTTATTTTATATGTAGACAGAGTAGTAATAATATTATTTTGTTTAAATATGGATATCATTTTCATTTTGTAGAAATTGAAAACAGCATTTTATCATCTTAAGCTTCTGATTTCTTTTCCTTTCAGTCTCCAGAGAAAAGATATTCAATGTTTATATGGATTCTGTTTTTCTTCTGATAATGAAAACATCACATCAACGTGTTCAAAAAATGCACAACCTACATCTTCACCATTGTTTCCAACCCCTGTTTTCGGAACCAAATTTCATATCATTCACTAAATGAGTATATCAACAAACCAATCACTGAATACTCCCAAGTGACTGGAAATAAAGCCTCAATGTAGACATCTAGCCACCATTGCCTATATACCTGACTAAATACTTTGAATAAGAAAGTGAGGATGGCAAAGAAAGAAATGATGGAATTTGTGTCACTTAAGGTCAAAAAGAACTTCCATTAGATGACGTATACCAGAAACAATCAGGAATCGCTAGTCATAGATGTAATCCATTCCTAATTCAGTGAGGAACAGAACAATTCAGTTTAATTTCCCATTTTGTTATAAACATAGTTTGAGTTTTGAAAGATATTAGAAAATAAGCAGAAAAGAATAAATATGCATCTACTGCTAAAAACTTACTTCATTAATATGGGATTGAAGAGTGGCAATGTGATTTTTTTTTGCCTCAATCCTGGTAGTCATTTCAGATGATTGATGCTGAAGGGCAATGAGCTCTTCTAATTTTTCCATTGAGTCTTTCTTTAATCCATCAGCAAAGGATTCAAGTGCAGGCTTCAATGTAGATTTGTAGTCGATGCCCATAACCTCCATGGGTGTGGATCCTTTCTCGTTCAAATGGTACTGAAAGCCATTATCAACCTTTAATCTATAGCCACAGAAAAGAAAGCCATATCAGTGATGAAATTCTTAATATGCTTTATTATGAAATATTTAAGGAGACAGCTTGGGCGAGTAAAAATGTCTAAAAAAATGAGCATTTGATATGGAAATGATGGCAATTTCATTCATTGCCTGACAGGAAGACCATTCCCTCTTCAAAACTATGCATTCAAATTTACATAATTAGAGCGTGCTTTATGGCTTAAATGTTTAGGTTTCCAGCAAATAGGAGAGTTTATGCAGGAGATTTAGAGTCAGTAATAAGAAGTGAAAATATGAAATATTTAGAGTTGAAGAACCTCCTAAGAGCTTGATTGCACTCCATGCAAAGAGTCTCGAGTTCATTAAGTTGATTCTTAATCTTGCTATCAAGCTCCCAAGACTTCTGTTCCCAGGCATCCCTGGCGATCTCCGACTCCTCGACATCCCTCTCCACGGCCTGCAACTCCCTCTTCATCCTCTCTGCATCCCTGGCATTAAATGTCTGCAGCTCTACTTTCTTCTTCAGCACCTCATTTTCCTCACTAATTTTCTTCTTCTCCTCCTCCTTCGCTCTTATTTCCTTCTCCTTCTCCTCCAGAACCTTCTCCACTGCCGCAATCCTCCCCGTGAATTCCGCAATCATCGCATGAAACTTCTTCTCATCCTCTTCCAGCACACTTCTCTCCTTCTCCAAGACCTCCCTGTCGGAGGGACCTGTCCGCAGTGCCTCCGCCTTCGCCTCCAATTCCGTCACGTTCATCTCCAAAACCCCACCGTTTTCCTTTGCGCCATCCCTCTCCCTCTCCAGCTTCCCCAAGAACTCCCTGTCCAACTCCTCTTCAAGATCGTCCTCGCCGCGGATGTAGTGCATGTAACTATCAAGTGCGTAAGCGGTCATGCTATTGCTCTCCACAAAGGCCCTGGAATTGGAGGAGAGATGCTCAAAAGAAAGAGCAACCTGGACGAGCCAGTGGAGAAGAGCGAGAACGCTTGGCCAGTTGTGAGGAGTGTTGGGGGCACGAAGAGTAGATTTGCTTACTTTGAAGGGACAATTTAGGGATTTGAGAAGGAAGAAGAGGTGATCATCCCATTTGGAGGCGGCGTCACAAGGATAATCGAGAGAGGAGAGCAGGAACTTGAGAGTCTCTGAGATTTCCTTGAGAGAGGGAACGGGGTTGGCGCGGAGGGAAAGAGGGGCAGAGTGGGAGGAGAGGAAGGCATTGACGGAACGGAGCGCAGAGGACTGGTGCGAGCGATCGGAGTAGAAATCGGCAGCGGTGGAGGGGCGGCCTACCCCGATGGAAGATGGCCGGCCGCTGGTGAAACTCGCATCGGAATCGCGGGACTTGGCAAACTGCCGGTGATCCAACGGCGGTGGCGGTGGCCGATTAAAAGACTCCGTTGGACGCCGGCGATTGGCAGTGTTGCCTCTCATTTCCTTGGAATCTCCAATATCTATATGTTTTCTTGTTGTAGAACATACAAAGAAGAAGATCGAATTCCCGTTTGGTGACTGAGTTTTTCATTACAGTGCTGTATTTCAATTGAGACTGGTTCCCGCTTTCATGTTGAGAGAGACAGGGAGAGGGAGAGTGACTAGGGCTCAAATATTTCAAATACATATTTTTTGGGGGTTAAAATCTTATCTATTTTAAAGGATATTAAATTAGTGTTGGATAATTAAATTATATTATTTTGGGGGTTAGGTATATATTACAATTTTATTATTAATTTTAATTATATATATTATAAATTTTAATTTCAAGGTAATTATATTAAATAATTGATAAAAAATTTAAATTAATTTTAATTTTAAATAATTGGACCAAATAAAAATTGTAAATTGTAAATAAAAAAGAAGAAAAGCTCTTTGAGTTCAGATTGCAAGCATCAGCCCATTTAATGTCGAAGGCCCAAGCCCGAGTCGTTCTTATTATTTTCTGAACAAGCCCATTTTATCTTCCAACCCTAAGCCCGTTCATCTTCTCTCCCATAAACCCTACTCCTAGACAACTTAAAGTTCGCTCTCTCTCGCGTCTCCCTCCTTTCTTTCTCCTTAACTACACAGGAAACACAGGAAGAGGAGGATTTTCTTTCGAGATTGTAGAAGAGGAAATCGGTCATTACTCTTCTTTCTGAGTAGTAGAATTAATCGCCATCATGCCCAAGTCCAAGCGCAATAAACAAGGTCTGTGTTTTTTCTTTCTCTTTTCTGTTGGTTAGCTTATAAAGGTAGCGGGAGTGAAGTTCGAAAAAGTTAAGTGGAAAGTTATTTTTATGATGTATAAGGTTTTTGAATAGCCCATTTGAATGATGTGCAGTTACTTTATCCAAGACGAAGAAGAAGGGGAGGGAACACAAGGAATCAATTGTGAATTCCATAAGAGACGCAGTGGAGAATTACAACTCCATATATGTTTTCTCTTTCGAAAACATGAGAAATCTTAAATTTAAGGAGTTCAGAGAACAGCTCAAGCCTACCAGCCGGTCAGTGCATCGACCTTTCTACCTTTCGTTTGGATGTGAGATTTTGATGAGAAATAAAAATTGTCGTCATAGTTTTGAGAATTAATTAAAATTTAGGGATATATATGCTAGAAATAAATTATTTTGGAGTATTCATTTGGAATGTTAGGCTAGTTTTGAAGTATAAAGTAATTTTTAATTTTTATTTTCTAACTGTGTCGTTCAAAATTAAAACAACAATTAGAAATGATAAAAACTGTTTTTAGGCTATGTTTGGAATAAATAAGGACCTGCATTTGTTTATAAATTTACAAGTAACTCAATTAGCAGTTTGAGAAGGTTACTAGAAGATGAATAAAAATTGAGTTTATAGGGAATCTCAATTAGAATTGTAATTATGCAATTCAATTCCATCAATTCTTTAGAATTTAACATATATGATCTCGATTCCGTTATTGATAGAGTTTGGGATTGTGTTCCAAATCCACTTGTAATTTGATATAGCCTCAATTTTTGTTATCTTATACTAAATTTTCAGCTTCTATTTACACTAGATGTTGGTTTCAAAATGATTGCCACAAAATTTATTTATTTGTTCAAAACATAATCTTAATTTTTTTTTTCGTTACTCATTTCAAATTCTAAAAAGAAAATTAAAAAATTTCATGAAATTGATAAAATTTGAAACATGCTGTTTTAATTTGGTTGACTATTTAGATTTTCAAGTTTAGGGAAAACGTAATCATCCAGTTATTAAATGCTCATTCGACCATTCAGAGTCTATGAATCTGCAGTTATATTAAATGTATTACGTGTGTTAGAACATGAGCATTGATCTTTTACTGCTTTATTTAGAGGGTGTTTGGCTTTAATAATTTTTTTGGTGAACATGAATTTATAAGTTCTGTAATGGTGTTTAATTTGATATGCACTTGGTAAACAACCAAGATAGCAAGTCATTGCAATAACATTGTTAGAAAGTTGGTGACATCTACTTTTTTTTTGGAGAGCTCATAGAGTCTCTTAAAAATGCTAGTGTTTACCAAGTAAAAGACTAAAATAATTGGTAAAATTTATTTTTTTTGTACAACATATTTTCTTCCTTTTTTATTAGTGCACTGTTATTTGGACAGAACAGACCACTTACAACATAAACAAATTTATAAAATTTGTAGGCTCATACAATATTTACCAAACATTTATTTTTAAGAAAACTATAAAGCAGCCTATATGTTGTTGAGGAGCTTATAAGCTCTATGCTCCAAGTCCTTACAAAATAAGGGGTTATTTCTTTTTCAACTCTGCATTTCTTTTAAAAAAATCATTCTTTTTTTTCAGATTTTTCCTTGGATCAAACAAAGTCATGCAGGTTGCCCTGGGTCGATCTGCTGCTGACGAGATCCGACCAGGCATCCACAAAGTTTCTAAGGTAATTATGCTTCTTGTAGCATTCCTGAAAAGTTTTAATCATAAATCAAGTTGCTTATCATGTCTTTTCTGTCTCGTTGAATTTTTCTTCAGCTTCTTCGTGGAGATAGTGGACTTCTTCTTACTAACATGTCAAAAGAGGAGGTTGAAGGGTAATTTTTTAGGATCTTACTACCTTTATGTTTGTTTTTTAAAAGGATAGAAGGATCAGAAAGAGGAATTTGAGTGTACCATTTTTGTGAAGCTAATGTGATAGTTGTAGGAAACAATGTTACTGCTCATTGCCCATTTCTTCTTTCCATATTGGAGAACTAATGTAAATGTGCTTCTTTCATATTCAAAATTGTTATAGATAAAGCACATAATGGCAAGACAATTGGTAATGCCTTCTCCAATAGTAATGAGAATTAGTTGGGGAAAGAAGTAGAAACATAATAAGAGTGTGGGATGATAGTCTTACTTGAAGAAGCTAATATTCGTTGATTCCTGTGATATATATATTGTGAGATCATTCTTGTTTTACCTAGGGAAGTGGAAAATCGTTTCCGTTTCCTATTCTTTCTATTTGAAATTCAAATTAATTTCTTAATTAAAAAAAGAAATTCAAATTATTTCTTGTGATATTTGGTCTTTCTCCTTCAAATGATAATTTTGAGCTAGTTCTGTTTCTAAGTTTCTTTCTAATTGTTTAGCAGTTTGTTTAACACATACGAAGAGTATGACTTTGCAAGGACTGGTACCACTGCAACTGAAAAGGTTTGTGTGAGAACCTGTACTGTTCTATATGATCATAATTTCTTGAGTAAATGGGGAAACCCCATTTTGAAAATTATTTCTCTGGAAGTAACTAAGGATGCATTATTTCCCTCTGCTGTTAGTTAGCAACATCTTGACACTTATGCTTCTTGTGTTGGCATGCTGTTGTTCATGTATGCCAGACATCAACATATCATTCATTTCCTAGATTCAGTTACACTCTTTATCATCAAGTGGTGCTACACAAACTTTCAGGTGGAACTTAAGGAAGGCCATCTAGAACAGTTCACACATGAGATGGAGCCATTCTTGCGCAAGCAAGGGATGCCTGTACGGTTGAACAAAGGTCTGTCACTTATTTCTTCTTTCCATTGTCTGTTGCATGTACATGGGGGAAGAAGTGTGATGTGTTGCTTATTTCTTACGTGATTTGCAGGTGTGGTGGAACTGGTCTCTGACTTTGTTGTTTGTGAAGAGGGAAATCCTTTATCACCTGACGCAGCTCGTATCTTGGTTTGTTCTACTAGTCAAATGTTTTTTCATTTTAGATTCTTGGTACCCTTGAAGTAGTATTCACTCTCAATTTCTGCTAAGAAGTAGATGGGAAAATCTTATATCTGATGTATTTATTATTAGTTAAGCTCATCTTTTAACAGCTTATTCTAGTGGACCTGGTGACTGATTTCGATTTATATCCAGCGATTGATGGAAATCAAGATGGCTACCTTCCGGCTTCACTTGATTTGTAGATGGGCCCCCGAGGAATTCGAGCTTTACATAGAAGGATTGGGTGATTCAGATGTTGAGTCAGCATAAGTGACTTATAATTGTTGAAATTAAATTAAATTGACTAGATGTTTACCTGAATCTGCTTGTAATACTAGTTTGGAGATGAGTAAGAGTGGAATGTGGCTTACATAGTAATGCATGGTTCCTTAGTTGAAGACAAAATAGCATGTAAAGGTTGTATGTTTGGCTTGTGGGCTTTTTCTTGGCTGTCAATCTGGATATTTGGTTAATTGGTTTGCTGTCATTTTTTTGGCGCGGAAGAGTTTCCCCCAAGCGAACTTAAAATTTTGTTATTAAATCTGCTTCCAATTTCTCATAGATCATCCAAGTATAGAACGTAATGAATCCTATGTTTCTTTAAAAGATACTTTTTCTATTTACAGTGTAATTTTTCTGATAAGATTTTGAATGAAGTCTTTGAATTTTTTATTTTCCAATGGTAATTCTTCGGAAGTAATAATTTTAATTCCGTTGCTTAGAATGAAATCCTTTAATTGTAGCGTAAAACATTATGTTATTTGTATTAATATCTTACTAAAGAAAAATGGTTTTATATGGTACTAAAGATTTAATAACTATTTTTTATATTTATAAACAATATTTTAATTACATCAGAGTGACGATGTATGTTTGATAAAAATTTTTTGTGATTAGTAAAGCAAGTTCTATTATGAATCATAGCAATAGATTCATAGTTTCTCTTGATTTTGTAGTTGATTTAGAATAAAAAGTGAGTTTTAAAGAAATAGTAAATAGTTTTATCAATAAATAAATGTAATTTTTTTGGGAGGTTTCAACAGTGATTTTATAAATTATGCTCAAGTTTTTTGCATCGATGGAGTCCTAAAGGTATGTGTTTTGTTTGATGAATTCCTATTTCTCTATCGGATTGCGGATATACTTTACTTTTTCTAAATTCTATATGACTGATTCCAGCCGGATGCTTTTCCCTTCTTTCCATCTCCTCCGTCCTCAAGCCTCTCTTACCCTCCAAACCACCCAGTTTCTTTAACTCAGGAAATAGCTTACCTTGTTTCCTCTCTCTATGTCCCAAATATAATATCCCTTGACCCTGCTCCTTTGATCTATCCGTAACCATGGATATTATTTTGCCCATCCTGTAGCTTGCATTGTCCTCAGTCTCAAAGCCCTCCCACCAACTTCTACTTTTATCATCGAAATTAGAGACTTTCAACCACCTATTGTCAAATCTGAATGGGTAAAGTCCCCATTGGATACCATTAGTTTTCATATTGATTGGAAAATGATACGAAATTGTATACTAAATGAGCTTTTGAATAAATCCGCTGCTTGAACTTGAAAATATGTTAAAACAATAAACCTATCAATTCTAGAGAGAGAAAATAAATCTCTAGAATTAGATTGGGTCCATCTTCTACCACAAAAAGGTAAATCTATCATGTTCGATATATTTGTACTCTCAAAAAATTCATCAGTGCAACTCTTAGACATAGACATAATTTCCTCAACTTCATAGACGCACGCAAGACTAAATTGAAATCCATTTCCACCACCTATAAAAAAAAATTTGTTGAATTTAAAATGACACAGTAAAAATTGAAATATTTCTAATTGTATTTGTGTCTAATTGAACATTTATTTATCACAATGTTGTTAACTATCTAATTAATTATACCGTAACCAAAATTATCTAATTAAAAATATTATAGTAACTAAAATTATATAAATATTAAAAATTATGCAAATTCAGTCACCATGTCTAGAACAAAATCTGGATAGATGAATTTCTGTTCCTAAGATACAGCATTTGCAGCTTTCACCACTTATACCTGCAACAAAACCTCATGGTTTTTTGTGTTGCATTAATAGAAACCAAAAATTCATGAGCTTGATAGTTCTGCCTTTTTCTCCTCCAAAAGCTTCAACTCCTGCCGCCAGCTTTCGAATTTTGAGAACTTCTCCAGCTGCTCTGGCTTCATGTCCTGCACTGAAGTTTTCTGCTGTTGTACTTCTGCTAGTCGAATCTGAAAGGCAAAACAAAAATCAGATAAACCTGTTTAGTGGTGCCTGCACATTACCAGTTGTTATTGATTGGTTTCTGACAATTTGCTTTAAAAAACTTCACTTGTTTGCATGATTTAAATGCCACAATTGATTCCAGAGGTCTTAGCTTATACGATTACAGTTAGGAGTCCCTTAGGCATCAAGAAGCCTATTAAAAGCTCATATTAGGCCTTAACATGGGATGTAAATCAAGTTCGGAGACAGTCAAGCAGCTGTATAGAACAGGAGGGATGTGTCAAGGAATTACAGACAGACATAAGAAAGTTAGTTCAAGTATACACAGATATTAAAAGCATTAGTAGAAAGGGACGCAATGGATCTTGTCCAAGGACACAACAAGATGACTCACGACTTGCAGAATTATTATAGTGGTAAGTATGAAAAATACAGAGTGGATGCATACTGAAACCAAGCACTCAGAGGTTTATTTTTGACTAGTGTTGTTACTTCTGGAAAAGATAAAATTAGTAGATTCTGACATCCCCTTGAAAAAGAAAAAGGAAAAATTGAAAGTCTAAGATTATGGCAACAAATAGCTAATATCTCATTCCAATGCTAAGAGCTGAATGGCATATTTGACATTAACCACAAAGGTTATTCTTATATCTACAAGTTTCCTTAAGATTTTGTTGGATATAATAGGTAGAACATGGAAAATTTTTCTTTCCACGGTTGAGATATAACCATATGATAAATCATACCTTCTTCTTAAGTGCTCTGATTCTTTTATCAATATCTTGAGTCAGAGTTCCTGGTTCTGAAGATTCAATTGAGTCAGTAACAGGAGCAGCTACAGTTGGACTTGAAGAAACAGTTAGCTCGTTGATTTGAGATGTCAAATACTTGACAGATTCTGATCCACAGCCTAAATCCTCAGCAGGTACTGCTTCTTCATTTTTCATATCTCCAGTTGTCATTTCTTCCAAGTGCTTACCTTTTTCAAGTGCAGCCTGACAGGTGTAACTTGAGAAGTCATTCACATTAAATATGAACAGAAAAAACAAAGAAAGAACATGAACTGCTTGCATAAAGCTAGTAATTTCAAAAGCATCACAACATTGCTATATTTGTAGTGTTTGGTACAGTTCTTTTCATGGATATCAATATCAATGAACTTCGATACATTAAATTAGAGGACTCGATATGATAAAAGACATACTGTGTTTGCTAGAAAAGAGGCAATGAACATTTACTTCCTCTATTTGGTGGGATTACATTGTTCCTAGAAAGCAAGTAAGTCCAAGAGCAGTCATGACATTATTATATTACCCTGTTCTGAAAGCATAAGTTTATAAAAAGGACTTCCATAAACTTATGGTCTTAGTGAACCTTTACAGGAAAAAACTCCCTTCAAAGAGAGACTGCTTATTCATCAGCTTATGAAGTAATAGACATTAAGAATATATATATCTATCATAATAGTCCGGCAAATTGTTGGCAGAAGCAGAGATCTAATATTTTCTTGAATGAATAAGCAGATCAAAAGATTGATTGAAAGAAGTCAGGAACCTTAGAAAAGACATAACAGGGATTCATCATCTTTTATCTTCAGAAAACATCATAACATCTTAAAAGAATTACAAGACCAACGGGGACCTAGAAGCAAATAATAGTCTCCACTATCCAGGTGCAAAGTATCCATGTGTCAGAAAAGACAGAAGCAAGATGATCTTGTTCTGCAAAAGAAGCATTTCTCATAAAAACTAGTAGGGGCAGCAGACACAGGATGAATGTAGATCTTTTTCCTCCAACATACCCATCTAAGGTCCTTTGTGAAAAAAGAATTTCTCATAAAAAAAAGATTATTAAACTGATCTAATCCTGAAACTAGCAGGGGCAGGCACAGGCTGGGAGTAAGATCTTTTTCCTCTTAACATACCCATCTAAAGTCCTACAAAGTAAGATTTTTATGATGCCATGCTGACTTTATGCCTTGAATCATTTTAGTACATCATCTGGAATCTGGATCACTTCCTCATCAATGCATAATGACCTAACATTAACATATTTTCAGCTGGTACGTAGCCCTACTTTCTTACCAATGATCACCAAGATTCCTGTAAAGGGACAAACTAACATGCATCAAATTTCAAGAAATCCATAAATAACTCCTTAAAGATTCCTCTACCTAAGTAGTAATGACTAAGTGCCCCAATTATAATTGCCAGAGGTAGAAATTAGTCTGAAATCCATATCACACCCTTTCTAGATATGTACCCAATGATTCCTCTACCTCCTTATGAACTGGAAATACATCTATAGCCATATAGATATGGGATAAACCTAGCAATTCATCTACAGGTTTAAGTGTAACTGAATATCGATAAAGTTCACTGTAACACCAAAAGGTTTAGCCTTTAAGTTCCTTTAAGAGGAAAAGATTTCAGTTTCCCAGATACAATAAATAAATAAAATGTAACAATTAGGCCAGAACCCAAAAGAACTGAATGTGCTTTTGAGGTTATAAAACAACCCCCATCCCTCACTTGGGGTACATTTTGGTGTTGTAAGTTATAACCTCCTCAATTGAAAGACTCACGTTGACATCCTCAAGTTACAATAACAAATCATTCTGGCCCATCCAGGGAATGCAAAAATCACATATAACTGTACAAAATCAAAACTCATATTTCAACATGATAGTGGACTTGGTTATTTCTAATACCATTGGTATCCAATAGGGCTTGGTTATTTCTAATAACATTTGTATCCAAAAGCTACCTACATGTTTTTGAAGTCACATATCTACACCATTGCTTTCCATATGACATTATCAACATGGGATGTGGATGTTACAAGAAATTAATTAGTTTTTCTCAATCAATGATGGGCATTCAAAGACATTATCATTTGAATCACAGCGTACTTTCATTCATGGGCTGTAAAAAACAATCATTCAATTGTTATAAAATGATTATGCAAAGAGAATGAATGCCTAGCCTTAAAGGAACATTTACCATAAGGAACAAATGATATGGATAAAAGAAATAGCAGTTCATTGATTTCATGGGGAGGACAGACAAATGGTGCCAACAGTAATCATTGAAGTGATCTCCAATTCTAATTCATAATTGAAGAAAGAGGTCCTAAACAGCTCAACTTAAAATGGATACCCAAGAGTAAGAATGGATTGGCAGAGATGATCTCCAATTAGGGATGCTAGCAGCGTTTTTGGGAGATGTTTGGGGTGGCAGGTGGCAATGGTGAGGAAATTCGCTTTTGGCAGGATGAGTGGGTGGGGGATTTTAAACTTAAAGACAGGTTTCCTAGAATTTATGCTGTCGCCAGAGATAAGGAGACTATGGTGGAGAAGATTTATGAAGCTGTTGGTGGGGGTAGGGCTTGGAATGTTCAGGTTAAAAGAAACTTACAGGATTGGGAAGTGGAAGAGTATGGTAATCTGCTGCTGTGTTTATCAAGCGTTAAATTACCTGAGCATAAAGATAAAAGGGTGTGGAAGACTGACAAAAAGAGGGGATTCTCAGTGAAATCTTTCTATGATTTTCTAACCATGAGAGAGAACGGTGACAGTATGACAGCACCTTTCAAGCAAATATAGAAATCAAAAGCTCCCTCTAGAATAGTGTTTTTTTTGCATGGGAGGCCGGTAAAGAATGTATCCTAACAATTGACATGTTAAGGAGGAAAGGTAATATGCTGATCAATAAATGTTATTTCTGCAAAGCGGATGAGGAAACTTGTTACCATCTGCTGTTGGGATGCCCAGTGACCTAGAGGATTTGGTCCTCTGTTTTAAGGCTTATGGGGATGGATTGGGTTATGGTGGATAGTGTAAATAAAGACCTACGGGTTTGGGCGGGTTTATGTTTTTTTTTTTAAATAAAAAATGTAAAATATTATTCACAAGGTACCAAAAAACGGGAGTACCACACATATACAAAATCTCTACAAAGAAGTTAGAGCATCAATGACTTCCTCAAAATTTTTGTCATTAATGATGTCTTGACCAAACACAATTATCCCAAACAAGTGTATCCATCTATCCATTAATCTATTAGAACTACTCTCTATGTTATCAAAAGCCTTTCTATTCCGCTCTTTCCAAATAACCCAAAAAAGGGTCAAAGGGATAAGATTAGCAATGTTTCTTTTTACATATAAACCATCCCAATCCCAAATCTGCCCCCCAACCAAACCCGAAATAACTCAATTGATACCTAACCACCCATAAATCCCGCACTATAGTTTAGAAACAGTCGGACACTATAGTAGAAGATGACTGCCAGTTTCCTCAGCCTTTAAACAGCAATAGCAACCATCTGCAATAATCCTGCCTTTACTTTTCAACCTATCCAAAGTAACGATTTTTTTCCAGCAAGTCTCCCAAGCAAAAAAAGCAATGCGTGGAGGAATTTTAGTCTTCCAAATCGGCTTGGCAGGAAATAGTCTTCTGTTTGGGCAGGTTTATGTAAAAAAAAAGACACTTATTTCTTGTTCCGCTTATCATTTTTTGGGTGATTTGAAAAGAAATAAATGTAAGGGCTTTTGAGGAAGTAGAGACTAACTTTGTACACATTAAAGATAAATGGAATCATATTTTTGACTCTATTTTATTCGGTCATAGTATTAAAAATTGGGAAGATATAGGCATTGTCATTGAACATTTGATTAATATGTAACTATTTTATATATAGGTGGTACCCCCTTGGTTCCTTATGCATAATAATACTTCACTTTTATTTCAAAAAAAAAAAAAGAATTGGCAGAGAAAGAAATGTCATGAGTAAGAATTGATGTTCAAAAAGGAAACAGTTGAAGGAGGATCTAGAGTTGCAAAGCTTAAAGAATTTTGCATTGATTTCATTTACTACTTCTTCATTTTTTCCATTATCTCCATTAGAAAGAAGGAAAAGTATGTTTTTATTGTTTTCCTGTAATGATCATATGAATTTCATATTTTACTTCCAATTCCCCTCTTGAACTGTATGCTATTTACACCAACTTTGTTCTACAAAATTTATGATAACATTCCTTTAATGACAATCTAGATAGCCATTTGATTTTCAAATCTATAATGACACCTTTCCCGAAAAACTCTTTACTATAGTACTCATTCAAGTAATTGAAAGGTCGAATAAGTAAAGCATCTAGGCTTAGGTTAGGTCAAGATTGGCCTACCCTCTAAAGAGTAAAGCCTGCTTGTTTTGCAATTTGAAAACTACAGAAAAATAAATGCATTAGCAGAAGAAAACTAAATGCATTAACTAAATGAGAATTTGGAGAAATTGACCATCAAATTTGGAAATTATAGGAATGGCTCATATAAACCATTAACATTTCTTTGCAAAACGTTAACTACATCTCTCGTTTTAACTAACTGATTATGAACTACTTTTCTCTTAGAAATGACAAGCATATAACATAAGGAAATAGAGTCAAAATATTTAACAGAAATGGCTAAAACATGAGGTTTTACCACATAATCAGGTTGCATGATGTATCAAATGAACAAATAACCTTATCTTTCAAAAGCAAACAGATGTGTTCTATGAGAAATGGAGTGGAGTAAGCCTGTCAATGGATTGAATTTCAATCCTAGTCCAATGTGTTCCTGTGTAAGTTATTCAGATACAGTGAAATATAACATTCTGATTAACAACTGTTCAGTCCATTCAAATGCCAATCTAGCACTATTCAAGCCAAGAAATCCCTATCTGAATAAAAAGATGAACCTGTAATATTATGGCTATTGATCATCATGTTAGATTACCAAGAAATATATGGAAAATAATAATTTTTCAACCACAAAAAATGAGGCTATCCAAAAGAAAAGAAAACTCCCAGAAATAAAATTCTAGAATCAGTCCTCTTTTCTATAATTTCTAAACAATTGAAGCACAAGAATGAATTGTGCTATAAGTCCTTAACATTAAAAACAAAATAAGCAAGACAATAACAATATACCTGCTGCCTCTTCTCCTTCTTTCTTTCATTCCTCTTTACTGATTTGGTCTTGGGCTTTGTATCTGCAGTTGGATCATAACCTGGCACCACATCCTGTGAGGCCATCTCCTTTCTCCACTGCACCATGAAAAGACAACAAAAGCCACTGTGATTTTTTCTTCCCTTTTTCCTTGCCCTAAATATTTTTTAATGGCCACAATATGATTTGTATATTAAAAAAAAACCTAGTAAGAACAGACTAGCATTAAAAAAAAATCTCTGGGTATGAAAAAAGTAGTTAATTAGTTGACATAGTTGCTAGGGACTATGCCTATGCACTTAACCAAAACATTCCTCTGCAGAAAGTTGAAAAGTTCGCGGAATCCCAATTATTTCACCAACCAAACAAACCATTAAAACACTTCAATGGTTACCACACAGACAGACAAGTTCTTGAATTAGCTCAATAACAATGTGGCAAAAAGAAACCCCATACAGAAACACCAATGAGTATTAGGGTCATATGCTATCTCTTCCCTATGTTCTACTGATCAATAATGAATACATACATGAACACGTAAATAAAAACAAAAATTCCAGAGATACAATACATTTATGTACATATGTAATTGGGTTTTCCGTTGGTGGAGATAAAAAGAAAAGAAAAGCAGCCATACCAGGGCACCTTTGGATTGATAAATGGCGACTTCTTCTTGAGGAACGTAACCGGCTCGAATCCGGATGGGTTTTCGGAGAGTACCGTCGGGTCTTCGTGTGGGCGCAACAATCCTCTCTCCTTCTTTTAGGGTTTTGCTGAGTTCTGCCATTCGCTTTAGTTGGTCGTCGCTTCCATTACTGCTAGCCATAATTAAACAATCTTTTTCTTCTCTTCCTGTGACTGAATTTGATTAATTGGTTCTTTTTTTAGTGCTTCTTGCCACTACCACTTTTCTACTGAATCATTTCAGAGAAGAGGATTTAATTGAATATACTGGGCGGCCAACGGAAATAACAAACAGTAACTTTTTTGTTCTCTCTTTTTCTCTCCTTTCCTTGCTTGGTTTTTTACTGGATTTATTTTTAATAATTTTGGTACAAAATTTTGATGGTATTTTTATTCATTATTTTAAAGGTAATATACAGCTCTAACTATGATTTTAATTTTGATTATTTTTAATAAATATGCAAAATTAATATATCAAACAGTAATCTAAAACTTATACAGAACAAGTGAATTAAAAATTTTGCATATTCTTGAAAAGTTTTGGAGTCATGCACTATTAGTTTGATAATTAATAAGTTAAAAATCGTAATTAAAAAATATAAAAATTCTAAACGCGTTACAGTAATATTAAAAAATATATCATAGCTAAATATTTATTTATATATTTCTATTAAAAATATAATTTTTAATAATAAATTGCCGCAACCATCTCAGGAGAAAGACTGAGTTACATTGAAATGTTTTTTTAAAGTTATGTTTGAAAACATTCAGAATATTTTTTGGAATTCATTCAAAATTTATGTAATGTTAGAAAAGCTTTATTCAATTGAATTACTAACTGTCATATTATATTATTTTAAAAATATATTAAAATATACTTTTAAATAAATATGCCAAAATAAGATACAATAATTTATCAATTATACTTTTGTTCAAACCGTACTACAACTACCGAATGGTATAATCAATTCATAAACTATTATGAACCAAACAATGTCACGTAATATATATCTTACCTGAGAGACTAGTCTTTATAATGAAGAAGTAATTGTAAATTGTTAAAGGATGACATAACAATTATCTGGGTCTAATTCTCGATAATAAGTTCATAACAACATCAAATTGACCAATTGTATCACTACTGAAAAGCAAAGTTACATTTCAACTACTAATGGAAAAGATATATTTTTTTTTACTTTTACCCCCAAAATCCTAAGAGTACACCAATCAACTTGGCATTGACATTCGAGACTAAACCCCTGCCATTTTAACCTTTCATTTACTCTGTTTGATAACCACTATTGCACACCCTGTTATACATACACAGTTGAACAAAACTTAAGAACCTGAACAAATTCAAGAAATCTGGCAGATCCTCTCTGCCTCTAGTGCACAATTATGAATGATTACATCTATAGCAAAAATATACCCCCTCTTTAACAAAGAAAAAAAGAAGAAAAGGAAAACCCTACTTTGGATCCCAAGTGGAAAAGGTTTTCAATCTGCGGATAATCATCCTTGTGTTATGTTGCCCCCTGTTTGATTTAGATAAGTAGGGGTTTGGCAATATTGAATCAGATTGCTAACAGGGATGGATATATGTTCTGAATGATTATTTTCATTCCCTCTTACCCTCTTCATTATCATCTTCTTGGTCGGATTCCGTAGAATTTGCAACATTCTTCTGTTGCTTGACTAAACTGATATCACCTTCAGGCTTCCCATCCGTAAGAGACTGAGCTTCTTCATCATCAAATTCTTCGCCAACTTCTCCAGAGTAGGCATACCTGCACATTGTACATGTCAACTAGAATGCAGACCATTTTACAATTTTGTGAGAGGGACAGTAAGTTTTTCATTCATAAAAACACAGCTAGAACACCTCAGACCTAAAGGACTCCTATTTGCTATCTTAACTAAGCAGATAAGTAATGTCTTAGCAACCAATTTCGGGATTGATGCACAGGGTTGTATTTATTGGCAGCTCCAGTCACACAGAAGCGAATCTAAGAGAAGGCAAAGGGGAAGTAAGGAGATAGGAGGAAACGAGAAGGGGAGGGAGGGAGGGAGGGAGCGAGAGAGCGCAAGAGAGAGAGAGAGAGAGAGGAGGATATTCTATTCCTCAATAGGTCATCATCTTTGCAACCCTTAAGGTATTTATACCTACCTTCACTCAGATAGATCTACAAGTGAAATAACAGACCTGTAACTGAGTAACTGATATAACTACTTCCGATGGATCTGTCACATTTCTAGTTACAGTTCCTTGCATAAAGGATCAGATTTCCAAGAATGATTGACAGAATGCAGGAAAGGCAGCCTAAAAGAAATTCAGGAGAAAAAGTAATTTCTTTCGTTTATTTTCCCTTCAATTTTTTGACTGTTCTGTTTAGGAGGATGGGGTATGTTAAACATAAGATTCCATTGCCATATGCAGCAGCAAGCGAGGGAAAAAAGGGAAAAAAGAGGAAAAATCAAAATACAATCTGTTGAACTACAGGTAACATCGCACCTCTGAGAGTTTTGAGATGGGGCCCATAGATAGCAAATAACGCACAGTAACATAAACGCAATTATGTCCCAGAAAGCTGTTATTATCCAGGCACTTTGCCACCGCTCATTGAATGGATCTGTTGCTTTGAAATAAACCTATATGAAAGAGCATGTCAGATCAAATATATAGTAAATGGAAAAAGGAAATCTAAAATCAAAATCAACTATATCCTTCAAAAGCTTCTGTCCTCATTTGAGACATTTATTTACTATTTTACCAAATTCCTTCAAAAGGTGTCTTGAATTGTCCTTTTCCCCATAAAAAGCCAAATTTTAAAAGAGAAAAAAAAGAAAAGAGAAATTTTACCATAATGCACTAGTTATCAGAAAAAATAACGATTGCTTAACTATCTCAGCTAACATATTGTTAGTGATATGACCAATTTTAACCGAGCAATTAAACAGAACATCAGAAGAAGGAGCCCTTTCGGATTAGGTTATTCTTTTTGGAGCTCATATAAGCTAGTCTTCTGAGAAGAAATAAATTATGTAAACTTGGGGTGGCTTTTTTGGTATATTTTGTTCTTAAAACTAGGTCATAAGCTCCGGAAAAAAATCAGTCTAAAGTAATCGTTTTCTTCATATCCTTTAAGATAGGTGATCAAAACCAGTTGAAAAATTGATGAGAAGAAATAACTGATCATTAAAAAAAAGAGATGAGCAGTTTGATACTTCTATTAAGAGGTTATTTTTTCTGTTCTTTGGGCCTCATAGATGTTAGCCACCTGAAACTAGATTCATATGAAATCTCACAATCTAAGTTAATTGTGCAAAACAGGCATAGCAGCCACATTTTAAATAACAATTTCCTAATTGAATATAGAAGAAAACTTCTGGTAGTCAAGCAGTTGAAGATCTCATCATATACTTCTTTCACCTTGAGTATAATTTTAAACTATATTCTTTATTTTTAGCAGGCCCATACTCCAAATCCAAAAGTGGATCCTTTAGTTACCAATTCGATGCATGGAAAAAACATGATCATGAAACTCAGTAGTGACAGGTAAAATTTACAGAGTACCAAATTTATAATTGTAACTGTGTTATTTACCTCATAAGCTATCCAAGCAACGGAAGCAATCACAGTGACAGCTAATGCATTTGAGAACTTCCTATAGATATCCAATTTAACTGATATCCTTTTTACCTGGATTGGAAAGTAAATAAAACAATCAGTTAAATATATCAAAGATTAATGTAAATATATAAGAAGGAAAAGGTTAACACAGTAAGCTTTGTATTGGGGAACTATATTGAAAACAAGTACAGAAAAAAGAAGAAAAATAACACCTGTAACTGCTCCAGTGTCCCTGAAAGAGAGGTGAAAATCCACAATATCAAAAATGCATCCAGGAATGCATCAGGAAGGACTAGAAAGAGTCTTGCTCTTCCAGATATGTCATTGATGGTTCCCACATACTCAGTAATATCCAGTAACTCTGATGCCACAAAGTAAGTGGCTCCAACTAAGACGACCTTTGAGGTAAGACCACCAAGAGTGGGTCGGACAACCCCATAGCCCATTGAAACACAAAGAATAAGAAGGCGGGAAACTGTTTTCCTCAAAGCTCCAACTGTCACAACCCATGTTGTAATGACAACAGGTCTTGTTCCAGTACTATTAAAATTTACGAACTCAAAGTACCAAAGGATCATTTCAAACAGTCCAAGGGTAATGACAGATGTGATACAGTGCTGAAGTTGCAGTACATCCTTCTGAAATCTCATATACTGAGAGAACCAAACAGTACTGAGCAACAGATATGCAAGTGATATAAACACATAAAACTTCAGCAATGGGGCCATTCTACCAGGTAGATAACCATCAGGATTCTTCCAAAAAGTCTTCCCGCTCATTGTTAGTCCCTTAAGTTTTGGATCACAGGCTATAAACAACAAATTATACATGCCAGTCTTTGAGATGGGAATCTCTGTATAATCCATCGTTGTAGATAAGTAGTTGCCACTGAACTGTACATTTACGACAATGGGCCAGTTCATGTTTGTAGCAGAAGGTATCCTAATCACTTCACCTTGCTTGCAACCTTCCAGCTTAGCAAGATCAGGGGTACAGCATATAGACCTTTGACCACCATAAGCAGAACCACCAATATTATTGCGATCAGCCACCTCAAAGATCACAGCCTGTATCAACCCAGTACTGTGCTCCATGTCTGAATGCTCATCGGCTGCATCCTGAGTCCTCCAGAAAGTAATATTCTCAAATCTAGTCAAGTTATACATGTATGACATTCAGATTTGAAATAAGTTCAGCAAGTTTTAAGACAATGTTTGTCTATTACTTGCGAAGGCATGAATACCGAGATTTAATAGCATATAAGCGTTAGATAACAGAACATAAACATTATATCTACAGCAATATGGTATTCAGTAAAACCAAATGCTAAAACATCTGTATTTCTCTCTAGTTCAGAGACAACAAGGATAAAATTCTGGCAATGCTTGGTACAGCAATAGCAGTAAGGCTAAAAGTACATGGGTTTGAACTTTCAAAATAAATAGAAGTTATATGTACGTATATATATAAAATATTAATCAACTCTTGCATTAATTCACTGGTTCATTTGCCTAACTTAAGCACTGATGTCTATAGATCTCTGTTTGCAATCCAGGGTACTCTCAGCGTTCCATTTGTAATACCTAGAGTTTTCTAATGTTATTGTGCTTTTTATAATCTTATCACTCTAATTCATAAGCAGCAGACGCAATTTTAACGAAGGACTGAGGGTTGATGTCTATCTCAATCATCGTGGCACGTTTAATCACTGTGATCTTTTTCCTACATCTCCAAGAATATGTCCCTTTTGGAAATCCGCAAAAAGAACAGCTTGTCTTAAAGGGACGAAGTTCAGATTCGAAGTATTCAAATTTACTTTTCCTCTTCATAGCGTCTAATCGAACAAGCACGAGAACTCACACAAGACCAAACGGACTCCAGATCTAATTCTGAATCCAAAACCACTAAAATGAGCATGTACGCGGTCGCACACATTCAAGCAAGCACCAACATTGAATATTAATTTCTGCTTCTTATTAAATGGAATCTCCGTAAGTTCTCCATTTCTCAGCTTCCTCGTTATCCAGATCCAGTCTCAAAATAAAATTAACAATTGACACGGAAACACGCAGATACAGATGTAAACACTATATAAAGAGATGGGACACGCATGCAACGAACGTTTTGGCAAGAGAGAAATGGTTTACCGGATGAAAGCACGGCCATCATGGAGGGAAGCGGGGGCGGGATCGTCGGGAATAACTGAAGCTGCGGAGATACCCTCGCTGCCTCCATAGAGAAGGAAGGAGTTGCCGACGTCGTTGAATGGTTGCTGGTCATAGAAGTGGATGGAGGCAGTGACGACTGAAAAAATGGAGGAGAGAAGAAGGCAAGCAAAAGAAAAGAGAAGTGGAATGTTGTTGGTTTTGCTGCTGGTAGTTCTTCGAAACGCGAAATCCATGGCGAAAAATGTAAGCTGGAGAGAGAGAGAGAGAGAGAGAGAGAGAGAGAGAGAGAGACAGAGACAGAGACAGAGGTCGCAGATTTGAAGGAGGGGGGAGAATTAGAAAGCGGAGTGAGGAAGAAGCGATCTTACTGGCTGTCGGTGAGAGAGCGTAGACTTTACGCGCCTCTAGCGAACGTTGTAGTTTTCTGTCAGTTCAAACGTCCGTCTCACTTCCGTTCCCTCGTTAAATCCATTTTTATTTTTTTTTATTAACTTTAAATTTAGTTTTGGAGGTTAAAAAATTTAACATAAAAATATAATCATTAATATTATCAATAACACTTATTTAGATAAATTTTATTAATAATTAATTAATATATAATAATAATAATAATTGAATAATAATAACACAGAATTAGAATGATAAATTTTTTTATATTTAAATAATAGTATATTAATATATGTTAATGATATATTTTTATTTAGATAATAGAATGATATGTTTGTATTTTCAATCAAATTATTAATTTATTACTCTCAATTATATGTAATAGTAAATAGTATATAATAAATATGTAATAAAAAATAAATAAATTATTTATCAATATAATTATATTTATATTTAAATAAATAATTATTAAATATAATTAAATTAAATTTTTATATTTAATAAAATAAATAATAATTATTTATATTAATAAATTAATTTAATTTTAATAAAAATAAAATTATTTATATATTAAAA
>NW_019014690.1:426152-437654 GCF_000150535.2 Carica papaya | reverse complement strand
CTTTGAAAATGTTATAGACTAACTTTGCTTAAATTTCAAGTGGTTGCAACCTTAAGGTCAATTCATCAATAGCTTTTCTTGTATATTTGTTGAAGTAGAAGTTCTTTGAAGATGTTTATAGGCTTAGTCTTCTCTAAGAGTGCTCAAGGTCATTTGAGTTTGAAGTGGAAGTTCGTTAAAGATGTTATAGACTAACTTTGCTTGTGATTCAAGTGGCTGCAACCTTAAGCTTTGTTTATCAATAGCTTTTCTTGTATATTTGTTGAAGTAAAAGTTCATTAAAAATGTTTATAGGCTTATTCTTCTCTAAGAGAACTCAAGGAATTGGAGTTTAAAGTGGAAGTTCTTTGAAGATGTTATAGACTAACTTTGCTTGAAATCAAGCGATTATGACCTTAAGGTCAGTTTGTCAACAGTTTTTATATTTTTTCTATTCAATTGTTGTAAATGTCTTTCAAAAAAATTTTTTGATTGCTCTTTTTTTTAACATCACTCAAGGCTATATGTTCCAACTATGGGGATATAAATTGAAGCAGCCATATGTTCTTCCTTTTTCGATTACATTTAATTCTAGTAAATTTGTATTTGTTAATTGTATTAAAAGAGTACGTGCTCGTGCTCATACTTAGTATTAAAAATAGATGTGCTCATAACTCATAATTAGGTTAAATCTTGTTGTATATATATTAAATAAGTGGAAATAAATATAAATGTCAGTCGAGATTATCACTTGTTTAATTCTTTTACTGGTAATGATTTAATTTGATATATGTATATAGCATATTATCATATATATTGAGAACTAAAGGATAATTGAACTGATAAATATAAGAATTATATGGTAAAAAATTAAAGGAAAAAAAAAACTCACTTTCAACTCCACAATGGCGACAAGGACCTTTTCTCATCATGACTAATAATTCCAAGTATCTACAAAAAATATTTAGGTCAATTACACAAACTTCAATTGAAGATTAAACTTGACTTCCAATAATAACTAAAAAATAATCCATGAAATTTAAGTGGAGCTTTAATTAAGAGAAAATTTAATGGAGAAGAAAACTCAATATCTACTTCAAGATTTTCCCTTAAAAACTTTATTCATCCCCCTTCAATTTTGTGGTTATTGGGGATGTTACTTGACTTCTCTATGTACGTATGTGGCTAAAAATGTTAGAAGAGAAAAAATTACCTAGATTCTTGTGCTTACTAAAACAAAGAAAATAATACCTAATTATTTGTTAAATTGGAGATAATTATCTTAAACACGTCTTTTATTTTCTCTCTTAATTAAGTTTTTAGATAAATTATATCCATAAATACTTTTCATTTAAGACTTATTTTTATTATTAATTAAAATTTAAAATTTTTATCTCAAATACAGTTGTTGTGCTTACTAAACAAAGAAAATAATACCTAATTATTTGTTAATTTGGGATAAATCTCTTAAATATATATATATATTTTTTCTCTCTTAATTAAGTTTTTAGGTAAATTATGTTCATAAATATTTCTCATTAACTCACATATATTGTAAATTAAAATTTAGCAATTTTATCTCAAATACATACAAGTGTAAACATAATATTTATGTTCTTTCTAATTTTATCTCTATAACATATGGAAGTATATATTTATGATTGTAATGTAGAAGGTGAGAATATATAAATATGTAAATCCCAGATCTTAATTGTTTCATTTTTTTATTATTTTTATGATTATAGTCCCCTTTGAAAATTAAATTTTACTTCAAGACCGAAGTCAACTAATATGACTTGGTATGTCCATTTGAACGTCTTGGGCTTGTCTTCCTTTCTTTGTCTGGGCTGGAACCCACTCTAATTTCTTTGATTTCTCTCTTGTCTTCTCTTTTTCATTTCTTTCTTTATTTTTCTTTCATTTTCTTATTTTTTTGTTTTCTTTTTCACAATAACAATAAGAATAATATGAAACAAAAACACAATTATCATAAAAATAAAAATAAAAATAATAATAATAATAATAATGAAAACAACAACAATACTAACAATATATAATAACAATAATAATTGACAATTTAGTATCATTATTTTAGTACTATTTTTATTATTTTTTTTTTTTGAAAGGAACATTTCAAATAACATTAATCCATCAAATCAGTAGATAATACTCTTGTGGGGTAAAGCCTCCCATTCATGGAAACATGGAAAGAAACGAGCTTCCCTTGCAAGATGGTGTGTCCCTTCATTACGCTCCTAACCCAAGTGACAACAACGTTCGATCGTAGTTCAAGTATCTGTCAGCAATCCTCCATAATAATCCCAAACACAGAGTCATCCGGGGAATTAGACGTGATAGCCTACTTGACTGTCTCGACATCAACTTCTAGAATACCAGGACTAGAGAAGTGAGCAGTTATTTATTGCAAAGACATCTGACAACTCAGTAGCTCTGCTGCGAATGGAGACTAGCAACCCAGAAACCTGCTTGATAGAGCTTTCAACACAATTCCCGGTGAATCCCTAAATATAGCCCCGAACCCTACACTAGCCTCTGTATCGAAGATCGCCCCATCAATATTGCATTTTTAGGTGCCTCCAAGAAGGGCTTGCCACACACCCAATTCTGATGGTGAGAGACATGTGGATACCTTACCTCTTTCCCGAATGTCTTTCGCCTGTTTCCACTCAGACAAGAACTTACTCATTAATAGATGTGATATCTGATCATTAAACGACTTTCCTTTCCATAATAAGTCATTGCGTTCTAGCCATATTCTCCACAAACAACAGAAAATCAACTCCATCTCCTGTTTTATTTTCTACCGGACATGACTTTCTATCCAACCTCGCAGGTCACTTGCCTGAATTGTCTGTATCTAGATAGCCAGAAGGACCCACAGGTTTACACCTCAGACAACCACTTTTGATCGCTATACCCCTTTCCCTCAGTTGGGTTTTTAGTGAAAGAGTTCTATTTAGTAACCTCCACATGAAATTCTTCAACTTTGGGGGAACGTCTGCATTCTATATATATCTCCACACATTAAAAGAACCAGCTGCATGATTTGCATGGAAACATCTCAAATGTTGATAGATGGATTTTACTGTACATTGAACATTTCTCGAGAAGGCCTAGATACACTTGTCTTCCTTACTCGTTAGTCCTAGGAAAATGCTCACAATAAGATCCACCTTTTCATCCGCAAATAATCCCCTAATCAGTTTGGTGTTTTAACAGTCGTCCTTTAATAAATCACAAAACCTGCATATCTTTAAACCCATCCACACATGCACTGCAGACATGGAAATCCTGTTCCCTCGGTAACCATGGATCATTCCTGACCTCCAATTGCTGTCCATTCTCTATAATCCATCTGTTGAAGATAAATGTAGAAATTATAATTTATTTTATTTATTAGTTTGAATTCAAATAGGTTTTATTTTTAATTAGATTTAAAATATGTTTATTTAAAAAAAATCATATTATTAGTGAAAGTTTATCTTTTAGAAGATCTAATTTATATTTATCTTTTAAATAGTGATAGATTATTTTTAGAAAATTTAAATTTGATGTAAAACTATTTAAATACACTTTCAGTTGTTAATTTTGGGATGAAGTGAAGCCAATGTAAATTTAATTTTTTTTTTACCTATAAAAAAATCCAGACAAGTGGTATCAGAGTCTTTCTTGGTAATGAGTTTATGAGAAAAAAAAATAAATAGAGAAATCAAGCGAGTTCCATACATCAAATATGATCTCAAATATTTTTCATTTGGCTTCACCTCCCATTTTCACAAAGAAAAATTATCAATTATGGGCTATGAAAATGCAAATATATCTACAATATTTTGATATGTAGAATGTATCATATTCAAAAGAAAAATGAATGTTGAAGAATGAGTAAGCAAGTGTTGCTGAAGAAGAACAATATCATTTTTTAAAAAAAATTAGAGAGAATTACTCCAAAGGGTTTTGATGAGAAGTGCATCAAACAATTGAAAATTGGTGAGAAGTGCATCAAAAATAAGAGATTGGTGAGAAGTGCATCAATAATTGAAGAGAAGTACTTCAAAATATGAAAATCAAACAAGGAATATTGAAGAGAAGTGCTCCAATAAAATAAATTTGATGGTTATAATTTCTCCATTAAGGGAGAGTGTTGAAGATAAATATAGAAATTATAATTTATTTTATTTATTAGTTTGAATTCAAATAGGATTTATCTTTTATAAGATTTAGAACATGTTTATTTTAAAAAAATGATGTTATTAGTGAGAGTTTATCTTTTAGGAGATTTGATTTATATTTATCTCTTAGATAGTGATAGATTATTTTTAGAAAATTTGAATTTGATGTAAATCTATTTAAAACCACTTTCAGTTGTTAATTTTGGAGTGAAGTGAAGTCAATGGAATTTTAAGTTTTTTTTTTTACCTATAAAAAAATCCCAATACCATCTCAGCTTTCAGCTTAACAAATCCTTAGCGAATAATATAATCCTCCAAGTAAAACTAGGGTTGGAGCCCAACCAAATACTTAAGAATTCCCCCTCGGAAAGTATCCTACTTTGTAAGTTCTAGCAATTAAAGAGTTCGGGTTGCTAAGGATATGCCAACATTACTTCCCTAGCATGGCCAAGTTAAACTCCAGAAAGTGGTGGAACCCCATACCACCTTCTTCCTTGCTACGACATATAGAATCCCATAAAAGCCTCGACATGTTTTTATGCCCGTTCCTCTTCTTACTCGACTAGAAACTATCATCATACATTATAGTTCCTTGCACAAGAGGGAAGGAAGGTAAAAGATGTTCATACTGAATGTTGGGAGAGCATGTGCCACTGCTTTTAACAAGACCTCCTTTCTGGCTTTAGATAAAAATCTAATGTTTCAGGATTTCAATCTCTTATAGGGCATTTCTTTTAGATATGAAAAAATAACTCGTTTACTATGACTGACTAGAGAAGGTAAATCCAGATATTAGCTATGATTGATGTTGTGTTGTACCCCCCATGATTTGTTCATGCCAGCTTTTAGGTCCGACAAGGTGTTTGCATTGAAAAAAGTGCCCAATTTCTGGTAATTAATTGCCTGACCGGAGGCTATCTCATATTGGTGTAAAATATGTTTGACATAGAAGCACGCCTCAACATTAACTTCGAAGAAAAAAAAAGAGTTATCGACAAATAATAAGTGAGAAATGCTAGGACTTTAAGGGTTTACCCAGACCCCATATATCCTTCTTGCTTATTCTACATTCCTGAATAAAGCTGATAAACCCTCTACACACAATATAAATAGGTAGGGGGGACAATGGGTTTCCCTATCTAAGGCCATGGTGTAGAATGACTGGCCAATTTTCCTACTGTTGACATTCACCATGTACTTGACAGAGGACAGACAGGTTGTCATCAGATGCACCCATCTATTGTCAAAGCCCAGTTTGATGAGAATCTATTCCAGGAATTCTCAATGGACCTGTTCATATGCGTTACTTATGTCGACCTTCACTATCATATCTCCCCTCTTCCTTTTACCCACCATATTCATCTTGTGTATGATCTTGAAAACAAACAATCCATTTTTTGTCATTAGTCGGTCAGATAAAAATGCAGATTGGATCTTGGCAATAATATGAAACAGGATTTCCCACAGTTGGTTTACTAGTACCTTTGAGAATATCTTATATAATACATGGTAAAACGATATGTGTCTCAAGATTTTTCCTTTTCAGAATGAGTACAATCACCGCATCATTAACCCGATTGGGTAGACCACATTTCATAAACAGTCAGATTTAATCCAAATCAAATCAGATCTGAAAAAAAATAACCGTGCTCATATTGAATCAAAAGGATTAGATTTTATAAACAGAAGTGTACCTGAATTCATAACATAAGATATCTTTGTTTAGTACGGTAGATCTTTCAAATCAACACGCAGCTGTAAAAACTAATTTTCTCTACTAACAAGATAATAGGAAATAAACTAAGCATACATGTGATTTAGGGACTATAACCAACTTTTATATTTTTGACTTTTTTCATTCCCTATTTTTCTCATCATAAAATGAGAAATTATAAATATGGTATCTACACGTATTATAAACTCATACTTAAACCCAATGTATTAAGGCTCATAACTATTCAACCGTAATTGATCACTTTTAAACATACTCAATAAACTGATAGTCTGTTACGCACACCAAGACCCATATTAAACCCATTTGTTGATAAAAAATCTAACATAAACCACTCTTAATAGCAGGTAATTACATCTAGTCTTACAATACCCTAGAATTTTTAGAAGAAGGCAGGGTTCATATCGTCAAGCCCTGTCACTTTGTCCGTGTGCATTTAGAATATTGCCAACTTAATCTCATTGGACTGAGGGGAGCAATTAATGCTTCATTGGATTTTTCTATTATCTTGTTAGACACATTCTAGAGTACCAACTCATAGTCCCCATCGAACGCCTTGAAGAGCTCATAAAAGTAATGTATAATGTAGTCGTACAAGGGCTCCTATTCAAGGATCCATTCTCCCTCCTCATCCCCTAAGATAACTATGTAATTTTGACACTTGTGAAGGGTGGCCTATCTATGGAAGTACTTAGAATTCTTGTCCCCGTTCTGAAGCTAAAATTTTTAAGCTCTTTGTTTCCATAATGCATCCTCCTATTCGAGGAGTTATGAATACTCTTTGTTAAGGTCTGGTCATTATTCCTGTTCCCTACTAGATCCATATGTCCTAGTAGTCATGATTTTGTTATATAGTTTGTTCTTCCTCGAATTGAAATTACCCACCTATGAATGCCCACACTCATGCAGTGACCGCCCATAATTGTCTATGCGAGTAACAATATCTATTTCCGTCCCGTTCCTCTAACTCTCAATCACCACATCAGCCACCTTGTGGATTTGTAGCCATGCAATATCAAATCTAAAGTTGGCTGGTCCGTGAGCGGTGTTAGAATACTCACAAGTTAATAAAATGGGAGAGTGATCCGACACAGGTACGTAAAGATTTTTTAGGCGAGGTTACGGATATTCAGCTGACTAGAGTTCGTTCACACCACATCCGTCCAACTTTTCTTTTATAGCATTTATGCTCTTCCTGCGAGACAACATGAAGCCATAGCCAGACAATGGTAGGTCAGATAACATGCAACTATCCAAACTATCTTGAGAACTCGATATAAGGGCGTGCGAGGGGGTTGTCCCTCCTCTTCTATGATACCATCGTAATGGAGTTGAAGTCATCGATTACCGCCTAGGGAATGCATATGTTATGTGCAAACTGATAGAGGATCCGCCAAGTTTTCCATCTTCTCTACCTATTCAGGTTGTCGTAATAGCTAGTTAATGCCTACTCGCTCCTAGTCGGTTGCACGACTTTCATATCCACATGGTTAGGAGAGTAGGAAACCACAAAAATCTCACTAGTGCCCAACTAAGACACCACTAATCCACCACCTCTGCCCAACTTATCAACCCTAAAAACATTTTCATAACCAATCTTTGCTCTTACTAGTTCTAGTTTCCCTTTATCCATTAATGTCTCTATCAGAAAATAGCATATGGCTTGAATTTTCGGGTCAGCTCCTCTAGAGCCATAATTGCACAAGGGTTGCCAAGTCCTCAATAGTTCCAACTTAATATTTTCATGACGTCTAGGGGACATGGATTCCAAGTCTCACCGATCTATCACTGTTTAGCTTGAGTTTACGTTTTTGCAGCTGCTCTATAAGCCTCAGGCTAACTAAATTTACATCTTGTCTTACTGTTGGCCTATGTTGTTTTTTGCCCTCTTCTTGGGCTATTATTTGGTCCTCTAGTTTTGTGGCTAGGATTTTTACCTCATGCAGGTTCAACGCCTCTCTATTTTTATGACCCATTATGCATTTGAAATCCATTTGCTCCTGATCATCTTCTTCCCACCCTTTCTTAGCATGGATATGCGATTCCATGGGATCCGAGGCATTAAAAGTCCCGCATGTATTGGGTTTCCAAATTTTCTCCCATAATATTTTGTTAATTTTGACCTTGAATATGGGAAAATCCCCCGTATTTTGTCCCGAAGCCATCGACTAGCTGGTGTGGCTTTTGTAGAGGTTGTGCGCGGATAGTCCAATCCCATTCTAGTTTCGAGGACCATGCACCTGACAGAAGGAGTTTGCAATAATTATTGGAGTGTCCCAAGCATATGTACAAGTAGCATAATAGTGGCAATCTTTTATACTTAAAGAAGATATGTCAACGTGTTGTTTCGCAGTTGTAACTTATTTCTTCTCAATAGAGGTGTGTGTATATCAATCGCCACACTGATTCTCATGTAATCCTGGTCTCCACTCTTTGCTTGCTTTAGATCATACTCATTAAAGCTGTAATACCCCGCTCATCACTATGCTAAAATGATTTTAAAACTCTATTTATTCGGACCTTTGGCCAGCTTAAATTTAAATTAATTTACACAATTCTCGAGATTTGTGATTTTAATATATTTTTATTTTTATTTTAATTTATTTTATTAATTTTACTATTATTTTTATTTTAATTTATTTTACATTATTTTGTTTTATTTCAAAAATAAAAATTAGAAAAAAATTGAAAAATAACGAAACGGGAGAAAACCGGTTTGCTGGGAAAAATCTCGCAAGAAAACAAGTTTGCCCGCGCGAGTGTCAGGCACTGCGCGCGCGCACATGCGCGCACAGTGGCTGTAGGGCGTGCACACAGAACACACGTCCCATCCGTATGCCAGCACGCACGAGACATGGGCATCACACGCATGTCCCCTCCGAACGCAGGCATGCACGCATGTGCGCATAATGCGTACCCCTCTGTGCTCACGGTGCGGGGTTAGGACCTACGTGTGCATCCTGTCACGTGCAAGCGAACAGTCTGCACTGTAGGCCTGCGCAGACAGGCCCTATACGCCTGGAGCCTATGTGCAGTAGGCTTGTGCTCCTGCAGTTTAGCCTACAGCACACCGGTCGGGCTCTGCCACCTTGGGCAAAACTCTGCCTCTGCCTTAGGTGGTGCAACACTGCCGTCGGTGGAGGAAATTTTCCTCCCTCATTTTTCGTGCCAAAATCTTTTCCTCTTCTCTCTTTATCGAATTTTACAACTTGGTGCGAATCCAACAGTTATGAAATTCTATAAGTTGCCCTTTCCTTTCCCTTCCTCTCTTCACTTCCATTTGTTCTATTTTTTAAATATTTAGAGAGAGAGAGAGAGAGATAGTAAAATAGTGAGAGAAGAAGAAAAAGAAAGAAAAACGGTGAAAGAGAAAATATCGAGGTTTTAGTAAAGAATCTAGTATTACTTTCGATGTCTGAAGGAGTATTTTTAGATAAAAAAATTAAATATGATAGTTATTTTATCTGTTTTACATGCCTTTGTATTCAAATAAGTCGAATTGTCTGATTTTCAAGCATGCTGTGTGATCACTGACACTTGGTGGATTTGCATGTAATATGTAATTCTTGATGATAAAAGTAAAATAAAAGAAAAAGAAAAAGAGAAAAGTGGAATGAAGCTTATATGATCCGAAATATATATGTATTGACATGCATATTGCATGAAGTGTCTCCTTAGGTTTTTTTATCTTTGAGGGGTATCTGTTCCCCTTGCCCTTCAGGGTATCTGTTTCTCTCTCCCCTATCTGGTATGAAAAGATGTAAAAGGACCGCTCGTAGTGGATGATGACATGCTATCAGACGAGAGTGGTATCGCACTATCTGTAGGGGTCACCCGTGGCTAAGTAATGTCATGACTATAGATTATCTGTTAGGACCACTATGGTTAGTACGACCGTGGTCATAGATCGTATATGGTTTGGCCAGCTGAAAGTGGACCTGAGCAAATTACCGTATCTATATCTGATATGATCATTCCACTTGGGCCGTTAAAAATCTATATCTGCATCTACCCTCAGAGATGGAAGTTTGTAATGATTCGCAAAGCGTGACACAAAAAATTTGAACATTCCATGATTTATTTGATTTTCTTTATTATTTAGCATGATATATATATATTTAATTTTCTGTGCTGATGTACTAGTTTGATATTCAAATAAATGATTTTTCATTTTTTAATGATGAGTTAGGTAAACGAGGAAGCTAATCGATAAGATAAAATAATAAACTTTTGAAATCTTATGATGTTAATTTAATACTGTTTTTCTTACTGAGCATATGAAACTTACTCCTTCCATTCCTCCCCCCTCAAATGAGAAAGAAAATGAGGAACCATAGGTAGACCTACCCTTAGAAGTTTATGACTATCCCGTGGATCCACAAGTCTGAGTGCATGTCTGTTCTCGCACTCTGATAAATTCCAATAGCATAGTAAAAGAAGTGGCCCTTATGTTTTGTATTTTGTAGCCACTTCTAGCCTTAGTGATGTATGTATTTGGAATTATATATATGTATCTGTAAGAGATTTGTTAAGGTCTTGATTCCACTGCATAAATATTATCATACACTCGTTATTTTGAATATGTATCTAACACCCAATTGCCTTGACTGGCACCTGGAATGTCACAAAAATAGCCCAGGAAGTCACCAAATTATTTAGCCATAGATGTTGACATATATCACACTGGAAGATCATGGACTTGAACCCCAAAGTGACAAAGGTTTATGTTAATTTAGAGGGGGTTTTCATTTTCACATATTCGGTATACCACTAGGAGATGGTTGTTGAACGTCCATGGACCGCTGTTGATTACTCACTGGAGGTTGACCTCATGGAAAAACTTGAACACATAGCACCCAACACCCATGTTCTTTATATTGATACCCCTTACAGGCCACCATACATCGGCTAGAGTATTCCGCATTGGTTTGAACTTTACCACCACTTCAATTGGAAAACAACCAACTAGACAGATAATATGATTCCAGTGTATCAGAGACAATTTCGGCTAGATTCCACCCACCTTCTTCCTTGTCTATTATAAAGAGCACGACCATAGCCGATTCATCAATGGTGAAACCACGGCAACAGCAACCACTGAGATTAGGAGAAACGTGCCAAAAGGCAAACTTTATGGGAATGTGCCAAAGGACAGACGAGTTAGAAATAAATTTCCAAGTTAGTACTATTTTTATTATTAATTATAACTATAAGTATTATTTTTACTTCATTTCCTTCTTTGGGTACGACATATCCGAAGTGGCATTTCAATAATGTCCATGAGACTTTGCAAATCTAATGTTTGATAGTAATGCTATTGTGATTTGGATATCTTCATATCCCTTTTAAAAAATCATATATGAATGGAATATGGAAATCTTTGCAATCAATAATCATGATTTTGGAAAATTTAAAATTGAAAATGCAATTCTTGAAGTGATCTTACTTATTTGTAGATATGTTACGCAGCTTCTTGAGTAAACTTTTTTACTTATTGAAACTAAATTCTAAAGTATACACCATTATGCCCACTCCATACGATGTAATTAGACAAAGTTTATTTTTATCATATGTCAGAAATATGTTTTTTTTTTAATTTTA
>NW_019014690.1:236094-251713 GCF_000150535.2 Carica papaya | reverse complement strand
ACCTATGTCCTAATCCGCGAGCCCGAATGACGAACCTCGCGCGTGCCAGACAGGAAATATTTACATTCAGCGTTTAAGGATTGACATTTTAATTCTTGATTCGGAAACATAAAGAAATAGCCAGTTCAATAGTAAAAAAATTTGGGAGATCCAACCTAGCTTATCCCTGTCCTCGAAGCACTCTGAATATTGGATCCAAATGAGAATTCAAACATTTTTGGTTTTAGATCAATTTTTCATGTCTCATTTTAAGGAGAAAGAATTTAATTGTATTTTAATACTTCATGAGACTAAATTGCTATATGTGTCCAAAATATAGAGATTAGTTTATAATTTTCAAAACCTAGATATTTAAATGTAGTTGAAAATCCAAAAATATTATTGTAATTTATTAATTCTCGAAACTCTTTTAGGATCGTCATTTTTTCACTAGTAGTGTCTTCCATAAGTATTCTAACTCAAATTATTACATACCATGTCTTTTTCAAGGAAAACTCAAGTATAAAAGCTATCTCTTGTACATGACTATATTGGAAGCTCTCTATCCACGCCACCTAAAACTAAATCTTCTGGGATTCTTCTTTATCACATTTAATTGCTTACAATTTTATAAATAAGCATCAAAAGTATCATAAGTCGATAGCATGAATTTTTTTTCAGCACTCTTTAGAAAATATTTTTTCTTAATAATAAGATTATATATACAAGTTTGCTATGTATTATAGAAAGTATTTTACTCTAAACTGTTAATATTACTAGAAATGAACAATTAGTTCTAAATGTTTGAACTCCTTTAAGAAAAAAATTTATACTATTACTATCAAATCTCACGTTCATACTACTCTTTAATATTTATATATTGCACATATATATGTATACAGAACTATTTTTCATACTACTCTTCATATAATACATTTGCATATAGTACTGCACGGGTGAAATCTCACTTTTATGCTATTCCTCATACATGTTGCTTTTCACGCATGCAAATTTATGCTTGTATACATGCATGCACAAGCTATAACATCAAATCCATATTTATAAATTAAATTTAAAATTTATTAACTAAAACCCTATAATATAAATATACAACTGTTGATTACTACAATATAAATATTATGTTGAAACATTGTTGAACATATACATTTCATTAATAGAAAACAAAACCTCGAGACATAGAGATGAGATTCCAATTTCACTCCTCATTCTTAAAGGAACCTTTTTTACCAAAAAGTCCTACCCTACAAGTAATTTTATAGGCATTTAATTTTTATTTTTAAAATTTAATTAACTATTATTAACATATTTAAAACAAATATAATTAATAGCTAAAGTCTACAGGTCTTGAAAGGGAGATCGAGTTAGACCATTCACGATTTCAGCTCTCAAAATAAACAATCACTAGAGAGCACTCAGCAATATCAGTATAATACAACTTGTTTTTGTTTTCTTTTCCATTTTAATGAATATGACTATTATTTGTTTTTATATATATATAAATGTAGGATAATCATTATTTCCACACATGTAAATGAGAGAAATAAAGTAATCATATAATATAAATATTGATTAGAATAAGAAATTATAGTAGTAGGTGGTAAAGAGATGATCGAAAATTAACCTGTTTGGCTTGGCTGAAAGTTGGTAGTAATTTGATTTGAAATTTGTTTAGTAGCTGGATTAAGTTGAGGAAGAGATGGAGGGTTCACATAAAAGGAATTATCGTCGATCTCTATTGGTTCCGTTTTAACAACGACCTGCTGAGGTGAAGGCTTAACTTTTTTTGTGTTTCTATATGATTTCTTCGGCTTCCTCTTCATCTTGGTTAGGTTCAGCTGCACTTGTTTAGGGACATAGTTTATCAGACTCTCTGCTCCCCTTAACCTGTACCTTGATCCACATGCATTGCACAATACTGGCTTCTCTAGAGGTCCATCTCTCCAAAGTGGTGTACCTATATTTACAAATACATTTATACACATGAATCATAATCTCATCATGAGCACCCAAACAACATTAGTATTTATGATATAAATTGAAGCAGCCATGTGTTCTTCCTTTTTTTGATTACATTTAGTTCTAGTAAATTCCTATTTGTTAATTGTATTACAAGAGTACGTGCTCATGCTCATGCTTAGTATTAAAAATACATTGCTCGTAATTCATAATTAGGTTAAATCTTATTGTACACATAAAATTAGTGGAAATGGATATAAACATCAGTCAAGAACACTTGTTTAATTCTTTTAGTGGTAATGATTTAATTTCATATATATATATATACACACACATAGCAGATTATCATATATATTAAAAACTAAAGGATAATTAAACTGATAAGTATAAGAATTTTATGGTAAAAAAGTAAAGGAAAAAAAAACTCACTTTCAACTCCACAATGGCGACAAGGACCTTTTCTCATCATGACTAATTCCAAGTATCTACATGAAATATTTAGGTCAATTACACAAGCTTCAATTGAAGATTAAACTTGACTTCCAATAATAATTTAAAAATAATCTACAAAATTTAAGTGGAGCTTTAATTAAGAGAAAATTTTAATAGAGAAGAAAACCCAATATCTACTTCAAGATTTTTCCTTCAAAATTTTATTCATCCCCCTCTAATTTTGTGGTTATTGGGGGATGTTACTTCTCTTCTCTATGTATGTATATGGCTAGAAATGTTAGAAGAGAGAAAATTACCTGGTGTAATTTGCAAACCCTAGATGCTTGTGCTTACTGAAACAAAAAAAAAAATATTTTATTATTTATTGGATTGGAGATAATTCTCTTAAATAAGTTTTTAGATAAATTATATCCATAAATACTTCTCATTTAAAAGTTACCTTTATTGTAAATTAAAATTTAAAATTTTTATCTCAAATACAGTTGTTGTGCTTATTGAAGAAAGAAAATAATACCTAATTATTTGTTAATTTGGGATAAATCTCATAAATGTATATTTTTTCTCTCTTAATTAAGTTTTTAGGTAAATTATGTCCATAAATACTTCTCATTTAAGACTCACATTTATTGCAAATTAAAATTTAATAATTTTATCTCAAATACAGATGTAACATAATATATTTGTTATTTTTAATTTTATCCCTATAACATGAGGAAGTATATATTTATGATTGTAATGTAAAAGGTGAGAACATGTAAAAATTAAATTTTACTTTTTAGGGGCAAAACTGGAATTTTCTGTTTGAATCATGCATATATATTTGATTAAGCAAAAGTAGCGGAACTAAATCTTTAATTTGTTTATGGTATTTGAGTTCTAATTTTAATTAGTTTACCAATGTCACATAATATGAATTGGTAGGCTCATGGTTATTCACCCAAATTTATTCACCATGCCATTGCTCATGATTACAAACCTAAATGACTAATAACTTTATATAAAACAAAAACAAAAATATATATTAAATTGCTATAAAAAAAAATTATAAGGAACAAAAAATCATAAATATATTTTAGTAAAAGAACTAACACCCACATCTAAACCAATTGTAATAACATAATACACACACTATATATATAAGCAACAAGCACATATATTTTCGAAATCTTCTATCTCAATAGTTTTGTTACTTTCATTTTCAATATATCTTCTACTATTTTATATAAAATTTTCTGGCTTTAGAAATTAAACTAGCTATAACCAAAACGTTAATGTGATAGTACTTAACAATCAAATTGTGACATATATGCAAGCGCCCTAAAAGTTCACATAGCTCCAACTTGAGCAATTGATGTAACCAACAAAATTCTTCTTTCATTGCAGCAACATATATATATATATATATATAAAGATTGATGGTTCCTTAAGAGCTAATATCATAGAGGTCTTCTAACTTGTGAATGATTAATAGTAAGCATTCACTTGGAAAGAAGGAAAAAAAATAAATAAATGATTTAGGTACAAATTAATTTAAATATTTAAGAAGTTAAAAAAAGAGATAAGCTTGAAACTTATATAAAATGTAGCCTGTGAAAATTTAATGTTCAGTACAATATCAGTCAATAATGATGTAGTCATCAATCTCATTATCACTATCATCAATTTCAATAATGATTTAGTCATCAATTTAATTTAATTTTGTTATCTTTTTATTTATGTTATTTTTAATTTTATCTTTATATATAAAAGTATATATTTATGATTGGAATGTAGACGGTGAGAACATATAAATATGTAAATCCCATGTCTTAATTGTTTCATATTTCTATTATTTTTATCATTATAGTCCCCTTTGGGCTAACCCACTCTAATTTTTTTAATTTATCTTTTGTCTTCTTTTTTCATTTCTTTCTTTCTTTATTTTTCTTTCATTTTCTTATCTTTTGTTTTCTTTTTCTCAATAACAATAAGAGTAGGATGAAATAAAAATACAATAATAATAATACTAGTAATAGTAAAAATAATAGTAATAATAATAATAATAATAATATATAATAAAAATAATAATTGATAAATTAGTATAATCATTTTAGTACTATTTTTATTTTTTTTTCTAAGGAATAATTCAAATAACATTAATCCATCAAATTATTACATAAAACTTTGGGCGGTAAAGCCTCCCATTCATGGAAACATGGAAAGAAACGAGCTTCCCTTGTAAGATGGTGTGCCGCTTCATTACAACTCCTAACCCAGGTGACAGCAACCTTCGGTCGTAGTTCAAGCATCTGCCAGCAATCCTCCACAATAGTCAAACACAGAGTCGTCCGGGGAATTAGACGTGATAACTTGTTTGACTATCGGGCATCAACTTCCAGAATCCCAGGATCAGGGAAGTGAGCGGTTATGTATTGCACAGACCTCCGACAACTCAATACCTCTGCTGCGAACGGAGACTGGCATCCTACCCGACAGAGCTTTCAACATAGTTCTATATGAATCCATTAATATAGCCCCGAAGCTTGCATCGACCTCTGTATCGAAGACCGCCCCCATCAACATTGCATTTCCAGCTGCCTGCAGGAGGGACTCGCCACGTACCCGATCTTGATGGTGAGAGACATGTGGACCCCTCACCTTTTTCCCGGATGTCCTCCACCTGTTTCCACTCAGACAGGAACTTGCTCATTAATAAATGTGACTTCTGAACACTAAACGACTTTCCATTCCACAATAATTCATTGTATTCTAGCCGTATTCTCCACAAACAGCAAAAAATCACGTCCATACCTATTTTGTTTTCTGTTAGGCATGACTTTCTATCCAACATTGCAGTTCACTAGCTTAAATTATCTGTATCCGGATACCCAGAAGGACCCACAGGTTTACCGCTTTTTCATATTTGAAAAAAGCATGTTGGGCTGTTTCCTCCATGTTACACCTCGGGCAGCCACTTTTATTGCTATGCCTCTTTCCCTCAACTGGGTTTTTAGTGGAAGAGTTCTGTTTAGTAGCCTCCACATGAAATTCTTCACCTTTAGGGGAACGTCTACATTCCATATATGTCTACGCACACTAAAAGAACCAGTGGCATGATTTGTATGGAAACCTCTTTAAGTGTTGGTAGGTGAATTTTACTGTATATTGATTGTTTCTCGAGAAGGCCCAGATACACTTGTCTTCCCTACTCGTTAGTCCCAACAGGATGCAGAATAAGATCCATCTCTTCATCCCCAAATAATTCCCTGATCAGTTTGGTGTTCTAGTGGCCGTCCTCTAACAGATCACAAACCCGCATATCTTTAAACCCATCCACACATGCACTGCTGACGTGGAAATCATGTTCCTTCGGTAACCATGGATCATTCCAGACTTCCACTTGCTGTCCATTCCCTATCATCCATCTCAGCCTACAACTTAACAAATCCTTAGCGGATAATATACTCCTCCAAGTAAAACTCAGGTTGGAGCCCAATCTAGCAGTTAAGAAGTTCCATCTCGAAAAGTATATTGCTTTGTAAGTTCTAGCAATTAAGGAGTCTGGGTTGCTAAGGATACGCCAACAATATTTGCCAAGCATGGCCAGGTTAAATTCCTATAGGTGGCGGAACCCCCATACCATCTTCTTCCTTGCTATGGCACATAGAATCCCATGAAAGCTACAACATATTTTTCTATATGTTCCTCTTCTTACCCCATTAGAAACTATTCATCGTACGTTGTAGTTCCTCACACAAGAGGGAGGGAAGGTAGAAGATGCCCATACTAAATGTTGTGAGAGCTTGTGCCACTGCTTTTAACAAAACCTCCTTCCCAGCTTTAGACAAAAATCTAGTGTTCAAGGATTTCAACCTCTTATAAAGCATTTCTTTCAGATAAGCAAAAATAGCTCATTTGCTACGACCGACTAAAAAAGGTAAACCCAGATACCAGCTGTGATTGATGTTGTGCTGCACCCCCATGATATTGTTCAAGCCAACTTGCAAGTCCGGCCGAGTGTTCGCACTGAAAAAAGTACCCAATTTTTGGTAATTAATTGTCTGAACAAAGGATATCTCATGCTGGTGTAAAATCTATTTAACATGGAAGCACCGCTCAGCATTAGCTTTGAAGAAAAAAAATAAGTCATTGGCAAACAGCAAGTGAAAAATGTTAGGACTCTGAGGGCTTACCCGGACCCCATATATCTTTCTTGCTTCTTCTGCATTCTTGAACAAGGTTGATAAACCCTTTGCCCACTATATAAATAGGTAGGGGGACAATGGGTCTCCTTGTCTAAGGCCACGTTGTGGAATGATCGGGCTACTTTTTCTGTTGTTGACATTCACAACGTACTTGACAGAGGACACACAGGCCATCATCAGGTGCACCCATCTGCTGTCGAAGCCTAGTTTGATGAGAATCTATTTCAGAACTTCCCAACATACCTAGTCGTATGCTTTACTTATATCGACCTTCACTGCCATATTGCCCCTCCTCTTTTTACCCGCCATTTTCATCTTGTGTATGATCTCGAAAGCAATCAATACATTGTTTATCATTAATCAGCCAAGCACAAACGCAGATTGGATCTCGACGATAATGCCCGACAGGATTTTTTGCAGTCAGTTGGCCAGTACTTTTGAGAATATCTTATATAATACATTGCATAAAGATATCGGTCTCAGGTCCTTAAGAGTCACAAGATTTTTTGTTTGGAATTAGCACAATCACCGTATCATTAACCCGATTGGATTGGCCACCTTGCATGAACCACTCTTGGCAGCACGTAATTACATCCGGTCCTACAATACCCCAGAACTTTTGGAAGAAGGCAGGCTTCATGCCATCGGGCCCCGGTGCCTTGTTTGTGAATACCGCCAACTTAATCTCATCTAGATCGAGGGGAGCAACTAATGCTTCGTTGGCTTCTTCTATCATCCTGTTAGACACATTCTGGAGTACCACCTCACAGTCCTCGTCGAACGCCTTGAAGAGCTAAAAAAAAGTAATATATAATGTGGTCGTGCAAGGGCTCCTGTTCACAGATCCATTCCCCCTCCTCATCCCTCAAGGCATTATGCAATTTCGACGTTTGCGAAGGGTGGTCTGTCTATGGAAGTACTTAGAATTCCTGTCCCCATTTTGAAGCCAAAATTGCTTAGCTCTTTATTTCCAGAATGCATCGTCCTGCTCGAGGAGTTGTGCATACTATTTGTTAAGGTCTAGTAGTTTTTCATGTTTCCTGCTAGACCCATACCTCTCGGTAGTCATGATTTTGTTATATAGTTTGTTCTTCCTCGAATTAAAATTACCTACCTGTGAATGCCCCCACTCGTGCAGTGATTGCCAACACTTGTCTATACGGGTAACAATATCTACTTCCCTCTCGTTCCTCAAATTCTCGGTCAAAACATCAGTCACCTCATTAGCAGCCATGCATTCTCAAATCTAAAGCTAGCTGGTAAATGAGTGGTGTTGGAATACTCACATGTTAATAGAATGGGAGAGTGATCTAACACAGGTACGCAAAGGTTTTCCAGGCAAGCTGGCGGGTATTGAGCTGACTAAAGTTCGTTCACAACACATTTGTCTAACATTTCCTTTATAGAATTTGTGCCATTCCCGCGGGACCATGTGAAGCCATGGCCAGACAATAGCAAGTCAGATAACATGCATGTTGAAGGAGAGAAGTTATAAACACTACTAATTTGTTAATAGTGCAGTAAATATCTGAAATAACTAAGAAAAACCAAGAAGTAAATTCTTAGAGTAATTTTCTCAAATAGATAGAGAGCAAAAAGAGTGCTAAAATTGGAAGAAAGAGTCTGTATTTTCGTGAACTAGAGCATGCCTATAAATAGGCTTACAAAGCTAGAAACTAAAAGTAGAAAATCACGCCACATTTGACATCGTGCAGCAACAACAATCCAGAAATTTATGGAATAATAAAAACAAAGACTTAGTCAAATAATAATAAAACTGAAACAAATCAATTTTAATCAATTTATTCGACACTCCCCCTTAATTCAAAATTGCAAACTCCAAGTGATTCGTGAAGTAGATGTGCTTGTCACATGGCAAAGATTTTTTAAAAATGTCAGCTACCTACTCATTTATATTGCAATACTGTAATTTAATTGACCCATCTGCCACAAGATCACGAATGAAGTGAATTTGAATATCAACATGCTTTGTTCTCCCATGATAAACTGGATTTTTGGACATAGCAATTGCTACTTTGTTGTCACAATAAATAGTAGTTGCTCCATTTTGCTCGACAGAGATCTGCCAAAATTCTTCTTAACCATATTGCTTGACAAGCTGATGTTGCTGGAGCTACGTATTCTGCTTCTATGAAGACAAAGCTGTTGTCGCTTGTTTCTTTGAGCTCCAGGTGATAGCAGCTGATCCGAGATTGATATGTAACCTAAAGTGTTTTTTTTATCCTCCAAACAACTAGCCTAAACACTATCACTGAACCCAACGAGCTTGAAATCTGATATTTTCTCATACCACAGCCCATAATGAAGTGTTCCTGCTACATAACGCAATACTCATTTAGCTGCCCCTATATGATGCTTTTAAGGGCTGTGCATAAACCTAGAAATTACTCCAACTGAAAAGGCTATATCTAGTCTTGAATAAGTCAAGTAAATTAAGCCACCAACCAAACCTCTAGAGTGACTTGCATTAGTTTGTTCAGTTCCATCATCAACCTGCAACTTCTCATTCAAATTCATTAGTGTTGCTACAAATTTACAATTAAGCATGCTGAATATTTTAAGTAGTTCAGTTGCATAATTTCTTTATGACACAAAAATTTCATCTTCAACTTGCTTCACCTCTAATCCAAGAAAATAATTCAGCAAACCCAAATATGACATCTCAAATTTCCTTTCCATGCACAACTTGAACTCTTAATATAAGAGAAGAAGATGAACCCATATATATCATGTCATCAACATAAAGGTAAACAATGAGAAAATCATTTTTACCTTGTATTTTAAAGTAAATAGTGGGTTCATTCTTACTTTTCTCAAAGCCATTCTCCAAAAAATATGAGTCAATTTTGCCATAACATGCTCGCGGAGTCTGTTTTAAGTCGTAAAGAGCCTTTTTTAACTTGTACACTTGCTCTTCTTTCCCACAAACTACAAAACCTTCAGGTTGAAAGACAAACACTTCCTCATCAAGCTCTCGATTTAAGAACACTGACTTGACATTGAATTGGTAAATAGGCCAATTTAATTGAGCAGGTAAGGCTATTAGAATTCTCACCGTCTCAAACCAAGCAACTGGAGAAAATGTGTCATCATAATCCAAACCTTGCTACTGCATATAACCTTTCACCACAAGTCGTGCCTTGTGTTTTTGTATGCTACCATCTACTTGATATTTTGTTCTAAAGACCCATTTAACTCCAATGGCTTTTTTATCTTTAGGAAGATCCACCAATTCTCGAATATTATTCTTCCGGATTGCTGCAAGTTCCTCTTTCATTGTATTTTGCCATTTTTTCTTTTTTTTTTTCTGCTTCTTCAAAGGTTGTTGGATCAGCAACAAATAAGGCTTGTGTGCACTTATAAATTTCAGCCAATGACTTGAATTTTCTTGGAGGAGTATCATTGTCGGATGAACTTTTACTGTTGGAACTTGAAAAAGTGGGCTTGATGGAGTTGAAGAAGGTGAGCTGGAAGTATTTAAAGGAGTTGGTTGCTGTCCATTAGTTGGTGTAGCTTCATTTTCAAGTGGAACTTTAAATGGAATACCATCTGATTTCTTTTCCCACGTCCAGCTTGCATCTTCATCAAATTCAACATTCCTGCTAATAATCACCTTGCCACTTAAAGGGCTATAGAGCCTATATGCTTTAGATTGAGAGAAATATCCAACAAAGATATATTTACAGATTTTTCATCAAGTTTGTTGCGATTCTATGAATCTATCAATGAATAGGCAATAAAACCAAAGACTTTTAAGTGACCTACCCAAGGTCCCCTACCACTCTAAGCTTCATACGGTGTTTGGTTGAGAACAGGCCTTGTAGGAGATAAATTTAATAGATAGACATCGATTGTAACACTTTCAGCCCAAAATTGATTAGGCAGCCCCTTTGCTTTCAACAAGCTTCTTATTATTTCAACAACCGTTTGGTTTTTACATTCAGCCACCCTGTTTTGCTCTGGTGTATGTAGTGCTGTCGATTCTCTGTGCAACCCTTGTTCTTCACAAAATTGATTGAATTCATTAGATAAAAACTCCCCTCCTCTATTAGTGCACAATGCCTTTATGCTTCTTCCACTTTGCTTCTCAACTAGCGCGTTAAACTTTTTAAAAATCTCAAATGTTTTAGATTTGAATTGGAGGAAATAGACCCAACTCATGTGGCTGTAATAATCTGTAAACAACAAAAAATACCCACTTCCACCCGATGATTATGTTTTCATAGGGTCACACAAATTAGGATGTATAAGTTCAAGACACTCGTATGCCTTCTAGACTTTCCTATAGGAAATGGTTTTTTACTTTGTTTCTCATAAATGCACCCTTCACACAAATCTAAGGACTTAATTTTTGGCAACTCAAACACCATTTCCTTTTGACTCAACAATTGTAGACCTTTTACATTCAAATACCCATATCGTAAATGCCACAATTTAGACTCTCTATTTAACTTTGACAGCAAGAGCATGGTTTTCAACACTGGGACACCTCAAGTGGGAAAAGCTTATTAGGTTGCTATTTGAATATCAGCAACATTTTGATCAGATTTTTTGTCTCTAATCACACAAGACACATCATTAATCATGATAGAATACCCGTTAGCCATAAGCTGCCCAATGCTCAATAGATTTTGTATTAAAGTATGAATAAAATAGACATTGTGAACGAGCTTAAAGTTACCGTGACCATTGCTTAATGCCACTCTGCCTTTGCCCTCAACTTGCATCTGTTGATCATCACCAAGTCTTACTTTCACCTTGCATGACTCATCCAGTTCCTTCAATAGAGATTTAATCCTGGTCATATGATTGGAACAATCACTATCCAGAAACCATATGTCACTAGAAGCTTTGGTGCCATCTTGATAGGCCATGAATAGCTTAATATCCTCCTCATCTTCAACATAATTTGCTCGCTTTTCCCTTTTCTAGCAGTCTACTTTTATATGACCGTACTTCTTGCAATAATAATGTTGAACATTGCTTTTGTAATTTTTCGGCTTCCCAGTCATCTCCCTTTATCACCTCGTCTAGCAATTTTGCCTTTACCTCGATTACCTCTGCCTCGATAACCACCTCTACCACTTCCTCTACTTGTTGCCTTCCTTGAATCATCTTGTTGTTTGAAAGACTCCCCCATCACTTGAAAAGTCTTCCCTTTAGTCTTTTCATTCACCCGATTCAGTCTTGCCTCGTGGGATTTCAAAGAACCCATCAGCTCATCAAATGAATAAGTAGCCAAGTCCTTAGACTCCTCAATTGCTGCAACAACATGACCAAACCTTGGAGTCAAACTCATTAACACTTTTGCAACAGTAGTTCGATCAGAAACTTCTTTCCCATAAGATCTCATTTGATTAACGATTTATACAACTCTTGATAGAAATTTTTGCACCGATTCCCTGGTTTTCATTTGCAATGTCTCAAAGTCACGACGGAGAGATTGAACTTTTACTATGATTACCTTTGAGGAGCTTTGTTATGTTGTCTGTAAAGTTGTCCATGCTCCTTTAGCTGTATTTTCTGCTGCAATTTCAGAAAAAAATGGATTCATGCATTGCTTGTTAGATGATAATTAATGCTTTGGATTCCTTTTTTTTATTTTCTCTTAACCTGGTTTCTTCATCCGTATAAGGATATCCAGTCTCAACCAAGTCCCACAAATTTTGAGACTTGAATAATGTCTTCATTTTGATGCTCCAAAATGAATAGTTTTCACCATAGAAGACAAGAATTACTGGTTGAGAAATACTCACGACATTGCCATTTGTCACCATGAGATATATGCCCAGTTACGACTGAACCTTGCTCTGATACCATAATTGTTGGAGGAGAGAAGTTATAAATACTACTGATATGTTAACAGTGCTATAAGTATCTGAAACAATTAAGAAAAATAAAAAAATAATTTTTATAGTAATTTTGACAAAAGAGTGCTAAAACTGCACGATAGAGTATGTATTTTAATGAACCAGAGCACGCCTATAAATAGGCTTACAAAGCCAGAAACTGAAAAGTAAAAAATCACGCCACAATTGAGATCGTGCTGCAACTACAATCCAGAAATTTAAGGAATAATAAAAACAAACTAAAACTTAGTCAAATAATAATAAAACTGAAACAAATCTATTTTAATCAATCTACTCAACAATGCAAAGGGCGAAAGTGTCTTAAAAACTCGATATAAAGGCGTGCGAGGGGGCTACCCCCCCTCCTTATGCGATACTGTCGTAATGGCGTTGCAGTCGTGGATTAGCACCCAAGGGATGCGTCTTTGATGTGTTAATTGACGAAGCATCCACTAGGTTTCCCATCTTCTCTGTTTGTTTGAGTTGCCATAATAGCCAGTCAATGCCCACTCGCTCCTAGTTGGCTGCACGACTTTCATATCCACAAGGTTGGGAGAGTAGGATACCACAGAAATCACACTGGTGCCCAAAAACATTTTCATAACCAATCTTTGCTCTTATCATTTCTAGTTTCCCTTTATCCACCAACGTCTCTATCAAGAAAATAACATCTAGCTTGAATTTTTGGGTCAGCTCCTTCGGAGCCATAACTAACTGCACGATGGCTCCCAAGTTCTCGTCAATTCCAACTTAATATTTTCATGGCGTCCGGCGTACCTGAATTCCAGGTCTCATTGATCTATCATTGTTCTGCTTGAGTTCATGTTTCTACAGCTGCTCCGCAAGCCTCAGGCTAACTGGACTTACACGTGGGCCTAGTGTTGGCCTCTATCGTTTTTTGCCCTCTTCTTGGGCTAGTAGTTGGTCTTCTGCTTTTGTGGCTAGGATTTTCCCGTCATTCAAGCCCAACACCTCTCTGTTGTAACATCCCATTATGCATTCGAAATCCATTTGCTCCTGATCGTCCTTCCTGCTCTTCCCGGGAATGGATACGCGATCTCGCTAATTTCACCCTTGAATGTGGGAGAATCCCAGCCCCCATTTCGTCCCAAAGCCATCGACTCGTTGGTGTGGCTCTCCATCGAGGTTGTGCACAGATAGTCTCATCTCTTTCCAGTTTTGAGGACCTTGCACCCTGTAGAAGGAGTTAGCAATAATTATCAGAGTGTCCCATGCGTCCGCACAAGTAGCAGAATAGCGGCAATCTTTCATACTTAAAGAAAGCACATGTCGACGTGCCGTTTCATAGGTGTAACTTCTTTCTTCTAGATAGAGGTTTGTGCACATCCACCACCACCCTGATTCTCGTGTAATACCGGTCTCTGATATTTGCTTGCTTTAGGTCACACTCAATAAAACAACCCAAGAATTCGTCAAATTATTTAGCCATAGCTTCTGACATACATTTCACTGGGAGATCATGGACTTGAATTCAAAAATGACAGAGGTTTATGTAAACCTGGAGGGGATTTTTGTTTTCACGGATTTGGTGTACCACCAAGAGATGGTTGTTGAACGTCCATGGACCGCAGTTGATTACTCACTGGAAATCGACCTCATGGAAAAGCCTGAACACAGCACCCAGCACCCAGGACCCAGGACCCAGGTCCTTTATACTGACAGCCCCTATCGGCCGCCATATATCAATCAGAGTACTTCGCATTGGTTCAAACTTTACCATCACTTCTGTTAGAAAACGACCAAGGAGACATAGATCATATGATTCCTGTATATCGAGGACAATTTCGGCTAGATTTCACTCACCTTCATCCTCATATGCTATAGATAGTGTGGCCATAGTCGATTCATCCATAGTGAAAGCATAGCGGCAGCAACCACTGAGGTCAAGAGAAACGTGCCAGAAGGCAGATTTTGTGGGAACATGCCAAAAGGCAAACGTGCTAGAAATAAACTTCCAAGTTAGTACTATTTTTATTATTAATTACAACTCTATGTATTATTTTTACTTTATTTTATTTTTTGGGTACGACATATCTGAAGTGCCATTTCAATCAAACTTGTAATGTCCATCAGAACTTTGCAAACTTTAATGTTTGATAGTAGTGCTATGGTGATTGGGATATCTTCATATCCCTTAAAAAATCATATCTTAATGTAATATGGAAATCTTAGCAATCAATTATAATGATTTTGGAAAATTCAAAATTGAAAATACGATTCTCGAAATAATCTTACTTATTTGTAGATATGTTGCGCGGCTTCTTGAGAAAACTTTTTTATTTATTGAAAATAAATTCTGAAGTATACAACTACTTTGCTCACTCCACACGATGTAATTAAGATAAAGTTGATTTTGATCATATATTATGAAATATATCCTTTTAAATTGTAATAAATTCAAGAAATAATATTTTTTAAGTATTAAAAAATTAATCTGTTTGTTTGATAACTAAATTAAGAAAAAAAAATTGAAAAATAAAAACATTAGCAGCAACTTTTTTTGAAATTATAAAATTTAAGGTGAATATTAATTTGCCAAACTAAAGAACTAGATTGAACCAACCAATTTGATCGAATCTTTAGTTTAGAAATTTTAGTTTATTCTACTTGTAGTTCGATCTGGTTCAATCCAAATCAGTTAATGTTTTCAATATAAAAACTTAAAATATTAAATAATAAATATTATTTATATATATATTGTATACATGTAATGGCTCGAAACTTTAAAAAAATAAATTATAAATTGAATACGGAAGCGAAATAATAAAGTTAAGGTTTACGTTACTTACGCAATAATTTAGAATACCCAATAGAGGTATGAGAATAATCTTTCTAAAAGAACAACGAAAAATCAAAGAAATAAATAGAAAGTAAATAACTGGGCATCTTATTCGCAACCTTCTTGTGGATGGAGATTTGGAACTTAGTCCTCTTGATCTGAAATGGTTAATAAAAAAGTGAGGTACACTAGCCTAGTAAGAATGTCACGTTACTCACCGATACAGAAATGAAGTTGGTAAAAATTATAAAAATAACTAATGGAACTTTTAATTTAAGTAAATTCATTTATCATAAATAAATCGTTTATTACATACTTACCGTAGCGAGATTTCCAAAACTGACCTATAGAGGCAT
>NW_019014690.1:161538-176344 GCF_000150535.2 Carica papaya | reverse complement strand
ATATTGTAATACCTTAAATTAATTTTTAATGTAATTTAGGATTTAATTACAAACATAATTTCTTAATTTTTCAATTTTTTAATTTTAATTTAGAGTAAAAATGAAGTAAAATTGATGGAAGATTAAATTGAAAACAATTTTGGGGAAAATGGATGAAAATTTGGGTTCTGAGAATATTTTTGAAAGAAAAATTGAAAACCGGGGATCAAAATGCAATTTAAAGAAGTTTTGCCATATAGGATGCTCAGTCAGCAACCCCGGTGAATTAGGACGCACTGCATGGCAGCAGATGCTGATGCAATGCCACGCGGGAGGCCACGCGAGCAATCCACCTGCCCGCGATTGAATGGCTCAGATCCGTTCCCGCGCGCACTAACAGCCCAGATACGTTCCCTCCCCGAATACGATCGGACGGTCAGATTTGAATGCGATCGGATGATCCAGATTAGATCGCGATGAACGACCCATATTGGATCGCGATGAACGACCCAGATTCACTCTCTATTTAATCGCGATTGGACGGTTCAGATCAAATGGATAGATGGCACAGATAAAAAACGGACGGATATAAATAACCCCCATCCACACCAAACCCTAACCCTAGCTGCCAAACCACCTCGCCGGAGAGGAAGACCCAACCGCCGGGAAGGAGACCGCCATCGTGCCGGAGCCCTTTCCGACAGCCAAAAGAGGTAAAAATTTTCTCCTTTGCTTAGAATTCAATTTTAAATACACCCATGGCCAAATTGGAGTAAAAGAACCGATTGATTGGCCGGAAAAAGTGGGCGAAGACCAGTAGCGTCACCGCGGGAAATTTCACAAAACGCCTCCAATGAGGCCCTTCCCGATTCCTGTTCTACGTAATTTTTTCACTGTTGTGATCACCGTTTCCTTCTCTACAGGTTGGCCAGAGAAAAATACTCAACCGCAACATGAGCCGGAGGAGCCGTCGCACCGGAGAGACCCGCTGCCGGTGAGTTACGAGTTTTTATATTTTTTCGGCCAACTGAGGCCCCTTAACATGTTTTCTCGCAGGGATTGATACGAAATCACCCGAATTCAACCAAACATAGCCAACAATAGCCGACCCGAGGCGGACCGCCGCCGCAGGAGCATAGTGGAGCTGCCAAGTCAGAATTTTGAAATTGGCCAAAATGGGCACTGAGACTGATTTAGGGTTGTTTTGGGACATTTGTAAGTATTTATAGTATGTTTTGATTTCCGAAAAAAAAAAATTCAGGGAATCCGGGGACCGCTAGTGGGTGCAGCCAACAATTTATCCTTTCGGGCATCAAATTGAGTAAGAATCCCTCACCCTATTATCTGTTATAGAATTGAAGTCTAATTAACAATAAATACGGTATTTTGTACAATTTAGAAAATGTTCATGATTAATTACGGATCACTAATGGAGTCAGAATCGGAAACTACTCTCTATTGATTTCTGTTTATTGTTTTTATAGTTTAAATGCATGATAGTGCCTTATTGATTTATTTTATAGTTTTGAATGCATGTATTGTTGTTTTACGTGTTTACAGTTGAATTAGAAAAGTAGAGATTAAAGGTAAATAGAAAACTTGTGTGATTAAGTGATTGGATGAAATGACAGTCTTACTGGACATCCTGGGAAATGGTGAATGGATCGGGTACACAAGGAACCCTACCGTGAACATGTCTCATACCGGACGGGGTATGGGGACTACCCACTTCACCGTCATGCCGGACGGGATATGAGTACGGCCCGTAATTGAGAATGCTAAAGGAAAAGGTTCACGCATAGCGGGGATACCCCTATGAACCCCCATGGATACCAGCAGGCTGGTGGAAAAAGGGGCAATTATTGTTTCATGATTTGAATATGAAAGTATAATATGTGCAATGTTGCCAATTATATACGAAATCATGATATATATAATGTTATTGTTTTCTGTAGGTTGTTTTCTATAAATCTCACTACGTTAGTGGATAGTAAATGGTTTTATTATTGATAAATGAATTTACTTTATTTAGTGGTTCATTAGTTGTTTTTTTGATTTTTTCTACCAACCTTCCTTTCTGTGTCGGTGATATAGTGTAATATTCTTACTAGACTAGTGTAATTCATTCCTTATTTAACCATTTCAGATCAAGAAGAACAGGATCCAAAGTCCGATCCGCAAGAGGGTTGCAAGTAGAATGCTAATTTTCTTTATTTTTCGTTTATTTTCTTATTTCTTTGTATTTCTTTCAAAATAGTGAATTCCGGAACACTAATTGGTACTTTAAGTTATTGTGTAAGGAATGTAAATCTTGAATATTTATTTTGCTTCCACACTTTAATTGTCATTTATTTCCTTTGATTATTTTCGAGGTCGTTACAGTTGGTATCAGAGTCGCGTTCCTCGGACCCATTCCTTATACAAAACTCTTAAGAAACACCAAAAATAATAAATTGTCACTCAACCTTTCCCTGTGAAATGTAGGTACAAATAGATGAGGAGAGGAAGACCCTCACTAAACCGAACAACCCGGGAGGGTTCACTTAGAGAGGATGTTGACCAGTTATTTGAGATGGTGGAAATACTTATTGCAGCCTAGCGGGCCCGAAAGGAAAGGAAGGAGCTACCTAACCCTCCCTCGTTGTCACAAGTTGAGCCACTCCTGCAGCAGGAAGATCTTGAGCCACCCCGATATGACCCTACTCCTCTATAGTACCACCACTTTATGATCCGGTGCCCCAGCCACTGCGTCACCCGGCACTACCACAGTATAATCTGGTGCCTCCACCGTATCATTAAGTACCACTGTAGGGCCATCAAGTCCATCCTCAGCCCAGCCCAGTTCCTCATCCACGAGACCCAGCTCCTCTCATGATGGACCTAAGCTACACATAAATGTATAAAAGACTAAATCTTTCTACTTTGCAAGGGGATCCTCCCTTGAAGAAGCCGAGTTCTGGTTATCTGAGATAGACAAGGGCTTCAAGACCCTCACGGTGATCCCTGAACAGAAGGTCATCCTTGCTACCTACATGCTAGTGGGAGAAGCAGACCGCTGGTGGCAACTCAAGTAGCCACCCTGCCCTTTCCAGTCACTTGGGAACAGTTCCTGACGACCTTTCATGCAAAGTACCTCCTAAAGCATCTCCACATTTGAGAGATGGAGTTTGCACACTTAGTCCAGGGGGACATGACTATATCAGATGTGCTCGCAGTTCCTGAAGTTGGGTTGATATTCTCCCAAGATCATGATAGACGGAGGCAAGAAAGAAAAAAGTTCGAGTGGGGTCTCCGTCCTGAGATCAAACAACAGTTGTTTGTGCTCGAGCTCAATACTTATTCGGCTATTCTGGCAAAGGTACAGTTAGCAAAGAGGAGCCTTTCGCACTTTCCCTCAAGCAGCAGAGAACTCAGGCCCTCAGCTCTACACCGCAGACCAACACTTACTACACCTGTTCAACATAACAAGAGACCCAGGTCGATGACTTAGGCTTCCCCTCAGGTTCCAGCAGCAGGACATGGCAAGATCTGTCAGCATTGTGGCAAGGATCATGGGGACCGACCTTGCTATTGCCTCAATAACACCTGTCGCATACGTGGTAGCACCCAACATTATACAAGGGAGTGCCCGAGGAACTAGAACCAGGCCAGACCTCCTATCTAGGGCAGGGCTTACAATCTCACTCAGCAGGATGCAGAAGCCAACCTGCACGTGGTACGAGGAAAACCCAAGAAAAAAATTTGTATTCAAGAGATTCCAGTAGTACGAGACTTTCCAGATATGTTTCTGGATGAACTACCCGGACTGCCAGTGGACAAGAAAGTCGAATTCACCATAGACCTTCAATCAGACACTTAACCTATTTCGGTGGCTTCTTACCACATGAGCTGCGTTGAGGTGGAGGAACTGAGGAAACAAATCACAAAATTACAGAACAGTGGATTCATCTGACATAGCATGTCCCCTTGGGGTGCCAGAGTCACATTTGTAAGAAAGAGAGATGGGACGTTGAAGTTATGTATTGATTACAGATGTTTGAACAATGCTACGATCAAGAACAAGTATCCCTCCCCATGATCGATGACCTCTTTGATCAGTTGTAGGATGCCTAGGTCTTCTCCAAGATAGACCTGCGTTCAGGTTATCATCAGATAAAAATCAGGGTAGAAGATATTCCCAAAATAGCCTTTCGAACCAGGTATGGACACTATGAGTTCTTGGTCATTCCATTTGGACTAACCAATGCCTCAGCCATCTTTATGGACTTGATGAACGGAGTTTTCAGACAATTTCTAGATCAGTTTATCATTGTGTTCATCGATGATATCTTTGCCTATTTAAATAGCAGAGAGGAACACATTCACCATCTGACTCAGGTTTTGTAGGTTCTTAGGGAGAAGAAGTTGTATGCAAAGTTGAGTAAGTGTGGGTTCTGCCTTGAGCAGACTACATTTTTAGGACATATTATATCAAAGGATGGAATGTCAGTGAACCCCCAAAAAAGTTAAAACAATGCTCGGATGGGAAAACTTGACCTCGGTTAAGGAGATCCGTAAGTTTCTAGGGATGACAGGGTATTACAGCAGGTTTGTGGAAGGGTTTTTAGTCTAGCTGCTCCTTTGACTCGGCTCACAAAGAAGAATGTCAAGTTTGAGTGGGTCGAGAACTGTGAAAGAAGTTTTTTAGAACTAAAGAAGTAGTTGACTACTACACCCGTGTTGACCTTACTGAGTGGATCGGGTGATATCTAGTTTACAGTGATACCTCCTACTTAGGTTTGGGTTGTGTTTTGATGCAGCGTGGGAAGGTCATAGCCTATGGGTCCTGACAATTGAAGAGTCTTAAGAAAAACTATCCCACCCATGACTTAGAGCTTGTCGCAATCATCCACACATTAAAGACTTGGCACCATTATTTGCATGGGGAGACCTTTCAGATCTATACCGATCACAAGAGTTTAAAATACATATTCATTCAAAAGAATCTCAACATGCGTCAGAGAAGGTAGATAGAACTTCTCAAGGACTATGATTGTGATATCTTGTATCACCTGGGTAAAGACAACATGGTAGCCGCAGCAGGAAAAATGCAGGTACATTAGCCCATTTGGTGGCTTCAGAATACATACAGATAGGGGCCACACAGCAGGTACGACTTCAGGACCTGAAGAGAGTCACATGTTTGGGTCACCTGACTGTTCAGGCTGAGTTAATCCAGAGAATAAGGGAAGCTCAGCCCACCGATCCCACCCTAGTAGCCCTTCAGAAAGATGCAGAACAGAGAGTTAACTCATAATTTCGAGTCTCTGCCAAAGGGTTGCTTAGATTTCAGGATAAAGTGTGTCTTCTGGGTGATAGTGAGTTAAAAAGGGACATTATGATAGAGGCCCATAAGTCAAAGTTTGTCATGCATCCCGAAAGCAATAAGATATACCAATGTATGCAATCTCGATTTTAGTAGAATGAGATGAAAAGGGATATATCTGACTTTATTTTTAAGTGTTTGGTATGTCAGCAAGTCAAGGCAGAGCACTAATGCTTAGGTGGGCTACTTCAGCCATTATTAATTTTGGAGTGGAACTGGGAACATATCACCATAGACTTCATGACATGATTACCTAAGGCACACTTAGGACATGATGCCATCTGGGTAATTATTGACCGTCTTACCAAGTCCTTCCACTTCTTGACCATCAGGATAACCGATCCCTTGGACAAGTTGGCAAGAATATATATCTAGGAAATAGTCAGATTACATGAAGTGCTAGTAATAGTAGTATCTAATAGGGACCCCAGGTTTACTTCTCGGTTTTGGTCTAGCCTTCAGCAAGCCATAGGGATGAAACTGTCCCTCAGTACTGCATTCCACCCTCAAACCAATGGGCAGTCATAAAAGACAATCTGCACACTTGAGGATATGCTCTGATTTGTGTTCTTAACTTCGGGGGCCATTGGGATGACCATCTACCCCTGATAGAATTTGCCTACAACAACAGCTACTAGGCAAGTATTAGCTTGGCTCCGTATGAGGCGTTGTATGGACACCCATGCAGATCGCAGATATGTAGGGAAGAAGTGGATGATAGGAAATTGTTCAGCCCAGATCTCGTAGAGGAGACTACAGCCAAAATAGCTAAGATCAAACGGCTCAAAGTAGATAGAAGAGTTATGCGGACACCCGAAGGAGGGACTTGGAATTTGAGAAAGGCGATCGGGTGTTCCTTAAAGTCACTCATTTTAAAGGAATCAGCAGGTTCAGCAAGAGAGAGAAACTGAATTCCAGATTTATTGGACCATTTGAAATCTTAAACAGAATTGGTACTGCCGCCTATAGACTGGCACTGCCTCTAGAACTTTTCAGGGTTCATAATGTGTTTCATGTGTCCATGCTACGCAAGTATAATCCGGACCTCTATCACGTCTTGGCCTATGAGGCTCTTTCACTCCAGGAGGATCTGTCCTACGAAGAAGTACCGGTCGACATTGTGGACTGAAAGAGCAGATTACTTTGCAACTGAGAAATTCCCTTTATTAAGGTCCTATGGCAGAATCACACATCGAGAGAGGCCACATGGGAGCTAGAATCAGACTTCAGAGCCAAATATCCCCAGCTGTTTGATTGAGAGTAAGATAGATAAATTTGAGAGACCAAGTTTCTTTTAAGATGGGGAGAGTTGTAATACCCTAAATTAATTTTTAATGTAATTTAGGATTTAATTATAAATAAAATTTCTTAATTTTTCAATTTTTTAATTTTAATTTAGAGTAAAAATAAAGTAAAATTGATTGAAGATTAAATTGAAAATAATTTTGAGAAAAATGGGTGAAAATTTGAGTTCTGAGAGTATTTTTGAAAGAAAAACTAGAAATAGGGGTCAAAATACAATTTAAAGAAGTTTTGCCACGTAGGATGCCTGGTCAGCAGCTCCGACAAATCAGGATCCGCCGTTTGGTAGCGGACGCTGATGCGGTATCACACGGGAGGCCACACGGGCGATCCGCATGCCCGCGATCAAACGACTCAAATCCATTCCCACGTACATGAACAGCCCAGGTACGTTCCCTCCCCAAACGCAATCGATGGTCAGATTCGAACGCGATCAGACAGCCCAGATTAGGTCGCAATGAACGGTCCAAATTTAGATCGCGATGAAAGGCCAAGAGTCACTCTCTATTTAATCGTGATCGAACGGTCTAGATCAAATATGATGGATGACCCAGATCAAAAGCGGACGGATATAAATAACCCCCATCCACACCAAACCTTAAACCTAGCTGCCAACTCCCTCACCGGAGAAGAAAACCCAACAGCCGGGAAGGAGACCGCCGCCACCCGCCACCACGCTGGAGCCCTTTTCGACCGCTAAAAGAGATAAAAAAAAAATTTCCCTTTGCTCAGAATTCAATTTTAAAACACCCATGGCCAAATTGGAGCAAAAGGACCAGCCGATTAGCCGAAAAATATGGGCAAACCCCAGCGGTGCCGCCGCAGAAGATTCCACAAAATGTCTCCAATGAGGCCCTTCCCAATTCTCTTTCTGCATGATTTTTCCATCGTTGTGATCACCGTTTTCTTCTCTACAAGTTGAGTGGAGTAAAACACTCAATCGCAATATGAGCCGGAGGAGTCGCCGCACCGGAGAGCCCGGCCGTCGGTGAGTTTTAGTTTTTTTGTATTTTTTCAGCCAATTGAGGCCCCTTAACAATGTTTTCTCGTAGGGATTGGTGCAAAATCGGTCGAAAATGGCCGAAAATAGCTTACCTAAGGCAGACCACCGCCACGGGTGGCAGCACCATCGTTGAAGCACAGCGGAGCCGCTATGCTGGAATTTTGAAATTGGCCAAAATGTTCCCTAAGACTTATTTAGGGTTTGTTTGGGATATTTGTAGGTACTTATATCACGTTTTGATTCCTAAACAAAATTCAGAGAACTTGGGGACCGCTAGGGTGCGCACTTAATAGTTTAGCAATTCAGGTATCAAATTGAGTTGGAATCCCTCATCTTATTCTTTGTTATAGAATTGAAGTCTAATTAACAATAAATACGGTATTTTGTACAATTTAAAAAATGTTCATGATTAATTACGGATTGCTAATGGAGCTAGAGCTGGAAACTACTCTATTGATTTATGTTGATTGTTTTTATAGTTAAAACGCATGATAGTGCCTTATTGATTTATTTTATAGCTTTGAATGCATGTATTTGTTGTTTTACGTGTTTACGGTTGAATTGAAAAAAAATGAGATTAAAAAGTAAAATGAAAAACTTGTGTGATTAAGTGACTAGATGAAACAATAGCTTACTGGACATCCTGGGAGATGGTGGACGGACCAGGTACACAGGAAATCTTACCGTAAACATGTCTCATACCGGATGAGGTATGGAGACTTGGTAACTTGGCACTCATACCAAACGGGGTATGGGGACGGCCTGCTTCACCCTCATGCTGGATGGGATATTGAGGTTTGGTAATTTGTCGCTCATATTATACGGGGACGGCCCGTAATTGAGAATGTTAAAGGAAAAGGTTCACGCGTAGCGGGGACACGCCTATGGACTCTTATGGATTCCAGCAGATTGGTGGGAAAATGGGCAATTATTATTTGATGATTTTAATATGAAAGTCTAATATGTGTAATGTTGCCAATTATATACGGAATCACGATATATATAATGTTATTATTTTCTATAAGTTATTTTCTATAAATCTCACTACGGTAAATGGACGGTAAATGGTTTTATTATTGATAAATGAATTTGCTTTATTTAGTGCTCAATTAGTTGTTTTTTAATTTTTTCTACCAACCTTCATTTCTGTATCAGTGATATAATATGATTTTTTTACTGGGATAGTGTAGTTCATCTCTTATTTAACTATTTCAGATCAAGAGAATCAGGATCTAGAGCCCGGTATGCAAGAGGGTATGTGTAGTAGAATACTAGTTTTCTTTATTTTCCGTTCATTTCCTCATTTCTTTATATTTCTTTTAAAAAGGTGAATTCTGGAACACTAATTGGTACTTTAAATTATTGTGTAAGGAATGTAAACCTTAAATATTTATTTCGCTTCTGCACTTTAATTGTCATTTATTCCCTTTGAATATTTTTAGGGTCATTACACATATGGCTTCTAGACTTTCCTATAGGAAATGATTTTTTACTTTGTTTCTCATAAATACACCCTTCACACCAATCTAAGGACTCAATTTTTTGCAACTCAAACCACATTTCCTTTTGACTCAACAATTTTAGACCTTTTACATTCAAATACCCATGTCATAAATGCCATAATTTAGACTCTCTATTATCCTTGACAGCAAGAGCATGGTTTTCAACATCGGACACCTCAAGTGGGAAAAGCTTATTAGGTTTCTATTTGAATATCAACAATAATTTGATCAAATTTCTTTTATCTCTAATCACGTAAGACACATTATTTAACATGATAAAATACCCACTAGCAATAAGCTACCCAATGGTCAAAAGATTTTGTGTTAAAGTAAGAATAAAATAGACATTGTGAAGGAGCTTTGTGTTACCGTGACCATTGCTTAATGCCACTGTGCCTTTATCCTCAATTTGCATTTATTGATCATCACCAAGTCTTATTTTCACTTTGTATGACTCATCCAGTTCCTTGAATAGAGATTTAATCCCAATCATATGATTGGAACAACCATTGCCCAGAAACCATATGTCACAAGAAGCTTTGATACCATCTTAATAGGCCATGAATAGCTTAATATCCTCCTCATCTTCAACATAATTTGCTTGTTTTTCCATTTTCCAAAAATTTTCCTTTACATGCCTGTAACACTTGCAATAATAACGTTGAACATTGCTTTTGTAATTTTTCTGCTTCCCAATCATCTCCCTTTGCTCATCTTGTCTAACAATTCTGCCTCTACCTTGATTACCTCTGCCTTGATAACTTCCTCTACCACTTCCTCTACTTATTGCCTTCCTTGAATCGTCCTACTATTTGGAAGACTCCCCAATCACTTGAAAAGCCTTCTCTTTAGTCTTTTCATTCGCTTGATTCAGTCTTGCCTCATGAGATTTTAAAGAACCCATCAGCTCATCAAATAAGTAGCCAAATCCTTATACTCCTCAGTGGCTGCAATAACATGATCAAATCTTGGAGTCAAACTCCTTAACACTTTTGCAATAATAGTTCAATCATAAACTTCTTTCCCATAAGACCTCATTTGATTAACAACTTATGTAACTCTTGACAGAAATTCTTGCACTGATTCCCTAGTTTTCATTTGCAATGTCTCAAAGTCACGACGAGATTGAAGTTTTACCATGATTACCTTTGAGGAGCCTTGTTACGTTGTGTGTAAAGTTGTCCATGCTCCTTTAACTGTATTTGTTGCTGCAATTTAGAAAAAAATGGATTCATGCATTGCTCGTTAGATGAAAAATAATGCTTTGGAATCCTTTTTTTATTTTCTCTTAACCTAGCTTCTCATCCGAATTAGGATACCCATTCTCAAACCAAGTCCCACAAATCTTGAGACTTAAATAATGTCTTCATTTGATGCTCTAAAATTCAAAGTTGAGACATATTCATGACATTGCTATTTGTCACCATGAGATGTATGCCCAATTACGACTGAACCTTACTCTGATACCACAATTGTTGGCGGAGAGAAGTTATAAACACTATTAATATGTTAATAGTGCAGTAAATATCTGAAATAATTAAGAAAAATGAAATAATAATTTTTAGAGTAATTTTGTCAAATAGGCAGAGAGAAACAAGAGTGCTAAAACTGCAAGACAAGAGTCTATATTTTCATGAACCAGAGCATGCCTATAAATAGGATTACAAAGCTAGAAAGTAAAAAATCACGCCACAATGGAGATCGTGTTGTAACCACAATCTAGAAATTTAAAGAATAATAAAAACAAACTAAAACTTAGTCAAATAATAATAAAATTAAAACAAATCAATTTTAATCAATTTACTCAACAATGAAACTGACCAAAGTGTCTTAAAAACTTGATATCAAGGCGTGCGAGGGGCCTACCCCCCTCCTTATTCGATATTGTCATAATCTCATTAATTTTGCCCTTGGATATGGGAGAATCCCACCCCCCATTTCTTCCTAAAGCCATCGACTCACTAGTGTGGCTCTCCATCGAAGTTGTGCGTGGATAGTCTCATCTCTTTCCTATTTTGAGGATCCTGCACACTGCAGAAGGAGTTAGCAATAATTATCAGAGTGTCCCAGGCGTCCACACAAGTAGCAGAATAACGGCAATCTTTCATACTTAAAGGAAGTACATGTCGACGTGCTGTTTCACAAGTGTAACTTCTTTCTTCTAAATAGAGGTTTGTGCAGATCCACAATTACCCTAATTCTCATGTAATACCAGCCTTTAATATTTGTTGCTTTAGGTCATGCTCAATAAAATAGCTAAAGAATTTGCCAAATTGTTTAGCCATAGCTTCTGACGTACATTTCACTAGGAGATCATGGACTTGAATTCAAAAGTGACAGAGGTTTATGTCAACTTGAAGGGGATTTTTGTTTTCACGGATTTGGTGTACCACCAAGAGATGCTTGTTGAATGTCCATGGACCGCAGTTGATTACTCGCTAGAGATCGAGCTCATGGAAAAACCTGAACACATAGCACCCAGCACCCAGGTCCTTTATATTGACACCCCCTATCTACCGCCACACATCAATCAGAGTATTCCGCATTGGTTTGAATTTTACCACCACTTATGTTAGAAAACAATCAACCAGACATAGGTAATACAATTCCTGTATATCAAGGACAATTTCAACTAGATTTCACTCACCTTCTCCCTCATTTGCTATATATAGCGTGGCCATAGTCGATTCATCCATGGTGAAAGCACAGCGACAACAACCACTGAGGTTAAGAGAAATGTGCCAAAAGGCAAACTTTGTGGGAACATTCCAAAAGGCAAACGTGCTAGAAAAAAACTTCCAAGTTTGTATTATTTTTATTATTAATTACAACTATATGTATTATTTATTTCCTTTTCTGGGTACGACATATCTGAAGTGGCATTTCAATCAAACTTGTAATGTTCATGAGAACTTTGCAAACTCTAATATTTGATAGTACTATGGTGATTGGAATATCTTCATATCCCTTTAAAAAATATCGTATCTATATGGAATATGGAAATCTTTGCAATCAATAATAATGACTTTGAAAAATTCAAAATTGAAAATGTGATTCTCGAAATAATCTTACTTATTTGCAGTTATGTTGTGTAGCTTCTTAAGTAAGCTTTTTTACTTATTGAAAATAAATTCTTGAAAATAAATTCAAGAAATAATAATTTTTTAAGTTTTAGAAAATTAATCTGTTTGTTTAGTAACTAAATTTAGAAAAATTTATTTTTTTAAAAAAATAAAAATATTAGCGGCAACTTTTTTAAAATACAAAATTTAAGATGAATATTAATCTACCTAACCAAAGAACTAAACTGAACCAGTTAATACGATTTAATCTTTAGTTTAGAAATTTTGGTCCATTCCACTTATAGTTCGCTCTGGTTCAATCCAGATTAGTTAATGTTTTAATATAAAAACTTAAAATATTAAATAATAAATCCTATATATAAGTATATTGTATACGTTGCATAAATAAAATATTAAAATATATCAAAATATATTTTGTAATATTAAAAATTAAATATATATATATATATAAGTAGTATATTTTAAAAAATTAAATTTTTTAGATTAGTTTTGATTTTAATCAGGATGTTATAAAAGGATGAAAACAAAAATACTTACAAATTTTTTTACCACTCATGATTACAAACCTAAATGACTAATAATTTTATATAAAACAAAAACATATATTGAATTGCTATAACGAAAAATTATAAGGAGTAAAAAAATTATAAATACATTTTAATAAAATAACTGAAGCCCACATTTAAACTAATTGTAATAATTTTGTTACTTTTATTTTCGGCTTATCTTCTACTATTTTATATAAAAAATTTTGCTTTGAAAATTAAAGGGGCTATAACCAAAATAAACTAATATGATAGTAATTAACAATGAAATTATGACAAATACCCACTAAACTAAGCACCTTAAAAGTTTACATTGCTTCAACTTCAGCAACTGATGTAACCAATAACTTTCTTTTTTCATTTGAGCAACATATATATATAGAGGTTGAAGGTTCATTGTGTATAAAATTGTTCTCTAATAGCTGATATTGTAGAAGTCCTTTTGCTTGAGAGTGATTAATAGTAAACATTCACTTGAAGCAAAAATAAAAAAAAAAATAACAAAAGCTTTAGGTACAAGTCAACTTAAATATTTAAGAAGTTAAAAGAGAGGTAGGTTTGAAACTTACACAAAGTATAACATCTGAAAAACCAATTTTAAGTATAATATCAATCAATAATGATGTAGTCATCAATATCATTGTCGCTGTCGTCGTCATTGTCATCGTCATCATCATCGTCATCGTTGTCATCATTTTGAGGATTGGTGGAAGAAGGAGGCTTTAGGAGAACAGCTCCAAGACCAATCTCGAAGGGATCAATATGGTGATTAGGGAGATTATAGAGAAGCACATCATCTTCGTTAGATTCTTCAAGTAAAATTTTAGATCCTTCATATTTCAAAAAATCATGAAATCTTCTCTGAAGTACTTCAATGGCTGAAGGATAATGGTATTTCACCAGGTTTCTCTTCTTTTTAGGTATTGGTTTTTCCCAGAACGACCTTTCTCCTATTTTTTCATCTAGAAAACCCTAACTCAGTATTTCATCATCTCCACATATATACATGCACATGCTACTCTTTTAATAATGATAATTAATGAAGTAATTAAATGTACTCAATCATTGTAATAATAGGGACCGAAAAAATTAGGAGAAAAATGCTAATTAAAAAAGTGAGCAAATTTAACTAATAAGAAATTAAGGAAAATGTAGAATTTATATAACCTATTTACAATAATGGAGATATAAAAGAAGTAATTATAAGATACTATGAAAATAAAAACAGTTTGACAAACTCAATAAATATGATTGATGCACTTCACATTATGTTTATCTCAATTTTTAAAATAATCTATGTTTTTGGACCACTTAATGATAACCCGCAATTTTTATTATAAAATCTAAGACTTACTCTATTGCTCATTCATGTTCAATCTTAGTCCCAGATACATCCACTAATGCTATAAATACGCAAGAGAAAAATGCAATTAAGGTGTAGAGGAATGCTTGTGATGCTTCACTCTTTCATGTTCATGTTCAGTTTAGGCTATACATGATTTCTAGTATATTTTTTCCTCCTAGCTATTTGTTGTATTTTTTATTAGCTTTTCTAGTTTTTGGTGTTTCATTTAAATATTTGGGATTTGCTTGTGGTGTTTGTATAATAATTGTATTTAATAAAGATTTTGCCTTTAAAAACTTCATACATAATGTATTTTAGATTTTTTTTTTTATAAAAGTAAATGAAGCCAGTAAAAGGATATTCCAGTTATACTTGGTATTAGTAGGAGTAATTACAATACTAGTTACATGAAAAGTTGGGAAATAAAGATGTTGGATTTTAATACTATGAGATATATTATTATATTCAATAATTAGAAACAATAATTTCATAAAATTATCATGTTATCTCTCACTAACTTCATCATCATCATCATTATCGCTGTTAACCTTGTGACATTTTTATCTACCTCATGCTACCACAAACTTTATCATGTTATCAAGATGTTAAATACTTCATGAAGCCTCCTACTACATTGTGGGAATTCTTATCTTGTAGTAGCTGGACATAAATACTAAGAAAT
>NW_019014690.1:77825-98310 GCF_000150535.2 Carica papaya | reverse complement strand
AGGATTGAGACATGAATCTTGGGCTGAGGTTATGAATACTATTAATTTCTTAGTTAATAGATCTCTATCCACAACTATTAAGGGCAAAGCCCCTTTTGAGGTATGATCTAGGTCACTCTGATTTCTCTCAATTGAGAGTGTTTAGTTGTCCTACTTATGCTCATGTTAGAAATGTAAGCTTAAATCGGGGCCAAAGAAATGCATATTTATAGGGTATGCATCTAGAATGAAAGATTACAACTTTTGGTATGGTGATCCCAAGTCTCCAAGGTTGCTTATCAATACAGATGTGACATTTAATGAGTTTATTTCACTAGATAGTTAGAAGGAGAAGATAATATCATAATCAGATCATGGTGTCAGAGAACAAGTAAAGTTAGAGTTGAGTGCAATGGCCCAGGGAATAAAGTGCAGGATCTTAATCAAGAAGGTAGATGCACCTAATCAACCACAATCATATAGTATTGCAATAGACAAAGAGAGAAGACATATTAGATGACTATAGAGGTATGGAATCTAGTTGCATGTGACTTGTCAGCTGTAGGAATAGTTGATTTAAAGGAACCGGAGAATTCATATGCAAATTAGATGATAGATGTTGTGTGTGAAGAACTTAATGGTAGATGTCACTTTGTTTAGGGTTCACATAGCAAGTTTAGGCACAACCTAGACTTGGTTGGAATATGTGATACTCAATAACATCCCAATGGGGGCATGTTGGCAAAATAGTGCGACAAGATGATCAGTTGCTTTGATGATAGAGGGAATTCAAGTCAAGGGGAAGATTTGTTGATATGACTTGAATTTTAATGATATTTTTCTATATTCTACGAGATAGTTTATGTTTATCTTGTGGATATTTCTTGTATATCTTGGGAATATTTTGTATTTATCCTACGGAATATTCGATGTATATTTTAAAGAATTTTTGTTTGAGAAAAACTATACTAGTCTCTCTATAAGTAGGTTTGATAACCTATTGGTGATGTACTCTCAGTTGATCATAGTGGAATATTTTTTTGTCAGTCTTACTCGTGGATGTAGGCACAATGCTAAACAACGTTAAAATCTTATGTTCTTTTCTTTCTACTTTTACTTTGGTGTGATTATGCACTGTTTAGGGATTTATTTTCCCAACACTTATAATACCTAAGTATGGATATAGGAAAAGAGCTCAATATTTTCTATTTCTTAAGAATAGATATATAAAGTGAGGCTCAAAACTTTAAATGTATGCCCAAGATGTTGTAGACAAACTTTGCTTGAAATTCAAGTGGCTGCAACCTTAAAGTCAGTATGTCAATAGCTTTTTTTGTATATTTATTAAAGTAGAGGTTCTTTGAAGATGTTTATAGGCTTAGTCTACTCTAAGAGTGCTCAAGGTCATTTAAGTTTGAAGTGGAAGTTCTTTGAAGATGTTATAGACTAACTCTATTTGAAATTCAAGTGGTTGCAATCTTAAGGTTAGTTTATCAATATCTTTTCTTTTTGTATATTTGTTAAACCATAAGTTCTTTGAAGACATTTATAGGTTTAGTCTTCTTTAAGAGTGATCAAGGCCATTTAAATTTGAAAATGAAGTTCTTTGAAAATGTTATAGACTAAATTTGCTTAAAGTTCAAGTGGCTGCAACTTTAAGGTCAGTTCATCAATAGTTTTTCTTGTATATTTGTTGAAGTAGAAGTTCTTTGAAGATATTTATAGGCTTAGTCTTCTCTAAGAGTGCCCAAGGTCATTTGAGTTTGAAATGGAAGTTCATTGAAGATGTCATAGAATAACTTTGCTTGAAATTCAAGTTATTGCAACCTTAAGCTCTGTTTATCAATAGTTTTTCTTGTATATTTGTTGAAATGAAAATTCTTTGAAGATGTTTATAGGCTTATTCTTCTCTATGAGTGTTCAAGGTCATTTGAGTTTGATGTGGAAGTTCTTTGAAGATGTTATAGACTAACTTTGCTTGAAATCAAGTGGCTACAACCTTAAGGTTAGTTTGTCAATAATTTTTATATTTGTTCTATTCAATTGTTGTAAATGTCTTCCAAAAAACATTTTTTGGTTGCTTTTTTTTTAAACTCAAGGGCTCTATGTTCCAACTATGGGGACACATACATGTACATAAAATATATTTGTGCGTGTCTCACTGTGGGTGATATTGTAAATCTGCTCTTTAGACATATACATGTATATGTGCATGTGTGCAGCATTTTAATCTTGTATATGCATTCTTATTGTATTACGTGCATTTAACTATGTGTTTAAGGTACTAGATGCGTATATACTTTTGTTACGTGTTTATTGTACTACATGTGTACTTTCCATGCATGTACAGACGTGCATGTACGCGTGTGTTGTGTGCATATGTTAAATCTCACTTTCATGTTATTCTTTATACATGTGGTATTGCTTATATATATGCTACTCTTTATGCTACTCTTCATATACATGTATGCATACAATAAAGCACATGTGAAACCTCACTTTCATGCTACTCTTCAATACTTATAATACTACATATATATGTATGTAATACTACTCTTCATGTTATTCTTTATATATGTGCTTGCATATTGTATTGCAATACTACACTTTCATGCTACTCTTTAATATCTATATATTGCATATATATATATGCAACACTATTTTTCATACTACTCTTTATAGAATACATTTGCATATAGTATTGCATGTGTGAAATCTCACTTTCATGCTACTCTTCATACATGCTACTTTTCACGCTTGCAGATTTATGTGTGTATATATAGATGCATGTGTTATAACATCAAATCAATATTTATAAGTTATATTTCAACTTTATTAATGAAACCCTATAGTATAAATATGCAGCTCTTAATTACTTACAATAAAAATATTATGTTGAAACATTATTGTATATGTTAAAATTAATGATTTTTTTATCTGTTCAGTTTAAATTCAAAAGGAAGGAAATCTATCGAGAAGATGTATCACAGTAGGATACGTAAACTTCACGAGACGTGTATGCATGTTTTTCGGATGATTTGAGTTGATCACTTGTAATCGATATCTCTATATATATGCTGAAATAAAAAGATCAAATATCTTCTTCACTCAAAAAACAGAAAGTGAAACTTCTCTTAGAAAACAGCAAAACAGAGGCAGTTGCAGGTTTTTGCTCTGTTTTGCTGCCCTCTCTCTCTAAGTTTGTTCTGCAGAGCCTACTTCAAAGCTCTTCGGTTTTCGACTAACAACTGGTATCAGAGCCTGGTTCTCCCCTGTATCAGGTGAATCAAAAAATTTCTCAAACCCGATGGCAACCTCAGGACTACCCCTGCTCTGCAGTTCAACGGAGAAAATTACCATGTGTGGGCAATAAAGATGAGAGCTCACCTCAAAGCTCTGGGTTTATGGGACGTTATTATAGACGATAGCGAACCAACCCCACTACAAGAAACTGCTACATTGAACCAGATTAAAAGACATGAGGAAGAGAAGACCAAGAAACCAAAAGCACTTGTCTGTCTCTTCTCAGCGGTTTCGGACAGGGTTTTCTCTAGGATTATGAACTATGAATCACCTAAGGAAGCGTGGGAGAAACTGAAGGAGGAGTTTGATGGAGGAGACAGAAGCAAGAAGATCAAGCTACTGAGGTTAAAAAGTGAATTTGCATTACTCAGAATGCAGGAAAATGAGTCTGTTAGGGACTATGCCTCCAAACTCTCGGATATTGTGAATAAAATGAGATTGTTGGGGGAGGACTTTCCTGAATCAATGGTGGTAGAACAAATTCTTATAAGCTTTCCACCAAAATTTGAGTCTAAAATCTCAACTTTGGAGGAACTTGCAGATATTGATAAAATTTCTTCAGCTGAACTAATCAATAAGCTGCAAACACAGGAGCAACGTGTCAACATGCATGCTCGTGTACCTATTGAAGGAGCCTTATTCTCATCTCAAATCAAAGATACCCCTTCAAATCAGTATCGAGGGAGAAGGAATGGAGGAAATCAAACTGGAAACCAAAGTTTCAGAAACCAGAAGAAGTATCCTCCTTGCAACATTTGCTCCCTCACAAATCATTTTGAGAATGAATGCTGGTATAAGGGAAAGAAAGCTATCCAATGCAATTTCTGCAAAAGACTGGGCCATAAGGAGAAGTTCTGTCGGCAAAAACAAAAGATGGAAGCGGCACAATCTAAGCAGGAGTGCAACATGTAATGTCACTGAGATATCTAGTGAGCAAAGTAATACAATACTTGTTGCTTCAAGTGAATTGATAGTGGAAGACGACAGCCTCTGGGTTGTTGATAATGGTTGCACTTCACACATGTGCAAGAATGAAGCCATGTTTGTGTCACTTGACAAATCAGCAACAGGCCAAGTAAGACTTGGAAATGGCATGATGGAAACCATCAAAGGTAAAGGCAACATTGCCATTGAAACCAAAGATGGTAGGAAACTTATCACTGATGTAAATTTTGTTCCTACCCTCTCACAGAATCTACTCAGTGTTAATCAGATGACTGATCGAGGCTACTCGGTTGGATTCAAGGATAACTGCTGCAGGATATATGATCCTGAGGATCGCTTGATTGCCTTCATCCAAAAGAAGAATCAAGTCTACTCCTTGAAACTCAAAGAAGTAGTTGAAAGAGCTAGTGTTGCCTCTGTAACTGAAGGCGAGATTTGACACAGGTGCCTTGGGCATTTTCATGCGGCTGGGCTACAACAACTGCAGAAGGAAAGTCTAACCAAGAACTTCCCAAATTTTGCTGTCATTGAGACAGTATGTGGAGCATGTCAGATGGGGAAATTGGCAAGAAATTCATTTCCTCTGCAAGCAGATTAGAGAGCGAAAGAGAAGCTGACACTTATCCATTCTGACATTTATGGTCCAATGACAGAAAACTCTATGAGTGGTTGCAAGTATTTTGGCTTGTTCATAGATGATTTTTCCAGGATGATTTGGGTTTGTTTCCTGCAGAATAAAGCTCAAATTTTTTGTGAATTCAAGAGGTTCAAAGTTATAGCAGAGAAAGAAAGTGGCAGCGTACTGAGGTGCCTAAGGACAGATAATGGGCTTGAATTCAATTCCAGCAAATTCAATTATTTCTATTCTGAGAATGGGATCAAAAGGCAGCTCACGGCACCATATTCTCCTCAGCAAAATGGTGTCTCAGAGAGGAAGAACAGAACCATCATGGAAATGGCAAGAAGCATGCTTGCTAACAAACACCTGCCTAAAGCCTTGTGGGCTGAGGCAGTGAACACTGCTGTGTTCCTGCTTAACATGCTGCCTACAAAGGCTGTAAAACAAATGACACTGGTGGAGGCTTGGAGTGGCATCAAACCATCAACTAAGTATCTAAAGGTGTTTGGATCAGTGTGCTACTGCCATGTCTTGGATGACAAGAGATCCAAGCTAGATATGAAGGCTAAGTTGGGAATATTTTTGGGATACAGTACTAAAGCAAAAGCATACAGAATTCTAAACCTGAGAACCAACAAGCTTATGATTCGAAGAAATGTAACGGTGGATGAAAACAGCTACTGGAATTGGGAGAAGCAAAAAGTCGAACGAGACTGTGTCACAATTGAAGAAGGAAAGAAATCAGTGACAGTATCAATCTCAACTCAGAAAGATAAAGATGATGAAGATGGTGAAAATGATGACGATGATGAAGAAGATAAAGAAGATGAAGAATCTGAAGCAGAAGAGAGAATAAAATTGAAAAGTCTGGCTGACATCTATGAAAGGTGCAGTTTTGCCTCAAAAGAACCTTCCTCTGTTGAGGAAGCACTTCAGCAGCAAGAGTGGAGACTTGCTATGGAAGAGGAAATCAGAATGATTGACAAAAACAATACTTGGTCTCTGGTAAAATTAAGTACAAATAAAAAACCAATTGGAGTAAAGTGGGTGTTCAAAGTGAAACTCAATCCGGACGGGACAACAAACAAGCACAAGGCACGGCTTGTGGCAAAGGGATACTCCCAGCTTCCAGGAATTGACTACACATAAACTTTTGCTCCTGTGGCCAGATATGAAACAATTAGACTCATTCTGGCCATGGCAGCTCAGTTTGGTTGGAGTGTGATGCACCTGGATGTGAAATCGGCCTTTTTAAATCGCAAGCTAAATGAAGAAATTTATGTTGAGCAGCCACCTGGATTCATTCAACTTGGAAAGGAGAGTCATGTCTATCTTCTTCACAAAGCCCTATATGGCCTCAAACAGGCTCCTCGAGCGTGGTATGATAAGTTAAATTCATACTTACTTCACTGTGGGTTTGAGAGAAGCATGACAGAAAGCACACTGTATGTGAATAGAGAAGAAGACCGACTTATCACTGCAGTATATGTTGATGATATACTGGTGACAGGCAGCAACAAAAGGAGAATGAAAGAGTTCAAGCTAAAATTGGAGAAGGAATTTGAGATGTCTGATCTTGGAGAAGCTACCTACTTCCTGGGAATGGAAATTCATCAAAGCAACTTGGGTATTTTTCTTTCACAAGGCAAGTATGCCCAAGAAATTCTAAATAAATTCAATATGAATCAATGTAAATCAGTATCTACACCACTGGTGTCCAACCTGAAATTGTCAAAGGATGAGAAAGGTAGCCAAGTTGAAGAAGGGAATTACAGAAGTCTAATTGGGAGCCTTCTGTATCTCACAGCTACCAGACTAGATATTTTGTTTGCAGTAAGTTTACTTTCAAGGTACATGGCTTCACCGAGGGAATCACACTTACAAGCTGCCAAACATGTGCTGAGGTACTTGAAAGGAACCTGGAATTTTGGTGTTCAATTCAAAGCAAGAGCAGAAGGTGGATTAGTCGGCTACAGTGACAGTGATTGGGCAGGAAGCGTAGAAGATGCACGTAGCACAACTGGGTACTTGTTCAAAATAGGCTCCGGTGTTTTTTCATGGGCATCTAAGAAACAGGATACTGTGGCTCAATCCACAGCTGAGGCTGAGTATGTAGCCGCAGCTACAGCAACTAACCAAGAAATTTGGTTGAGGAAGGTGTTCAACGATCTAAAGCTGGAAGAACAATCACCTACAGTGTTGTATATTGACAACAAGTCTGCAATTGCCATTGAGAAAAATTCTGTAATGCACGGGAGAACTAAACACATCAACGTTAAGTATCATGCTATACGTGAGGCTGAGAGGAATCAAGAAATCAAGCTGATACATTGCTCCACTGATGATCAGCTTGCGGACATTCTAACCAAGGCCCTGTCTAAAGCTAAATTTGAGGATTTGCGAGAAAAAATAGGGGTTGGTGGAAAAAGTCATTAGGAGGGAGTGTTAAAATTAATGAATTTTTTATCTGTTCAGTTTAAATTCAAAAGGAAGGAAATCTATCGAGAAGATGTATCACAGTAGGATACGTAAACTTCACGAGACGTTTATGCATGTTTTTCGGATGATTTGAGTTGATCACTTGTAATCGATATCTCTATATATATGCTGAAATAAAAAGATCAAATATCTTCTTCTCTCAAAAAACAGAAAGTGAAACTTCTCTTAGAAAACAGCAAAACAAAGGCAGTTGCAGGTTTTTGCTCTGTTTTGCTGCCCTCTCTCTCTAAGTTTGTTCTGCAGAGCCTACTTCAAAGCTCTTCGGTTTTCGACTAACAGTATATATAAATTTTATTAATGGAAAACAACATGATCAGGGAAATGAGCAGTTATGTATTGCAAAGACCTCCGACAACCCAATACCTCTAATGCGTACGGAGACCAGCAACCCGAAATCTTGCCCGACAAAGCTTTCAACATAGTTCCTGATAAATCCATGAATATAGCCCCGAAGCACGCATCGAGCTCTGTATTGAAGACCGCCCCATCAACATTACATTTCCAAGTGCCTGTAGGAGGGACTCGCCGCGTACCCGATCCTGATGGTGAGAGACATGTGGACAGCTCATCTTTTTCCTGGATGTCTTGTACCTGTTTCCACTTAAATAGGAACTTCCTCATTAATAAATGTGAATTTTGATCGTTAAAATACTTTCCATTCCACAATAATTCATTGCGTTCTAGCCATATTCTCCACAAACAACAAAAAATACCTCCATCTTCTGTTTTGTTTTCTGTCGAGCATGACTTTCTATCCAACATTACAAGTCATTAGCCTGAATTATCTGTATTCGGATACCCAAAAGGACCAACAAGTTTACCGCTTTTTCACATTCAAAAAAAGTATGTTGGGCAGTTTTCTCCATGTTACACCTTGGGCAGCCACTTTCGGCCGCTGTACCCTTTTCCCTCAACTGGGTTTTTAGTGGAAGAGTTTTGTTTGACAGCCTCTGGATGAAATTCTTCAGCTTTAGGGGAATGTTTGCATTCCATATATATCTTCGCACACTAAAAGAACCAGCTACATGATTTGCATGGAAACCTTTCAAGTGTTGGTAGGAGAATTTTACTGTATATTGATCGTTTCTTGATAAGGCCCAGATACACTACTCTTTCCTACTTGTTAGTCCCAGCAGGATGTATAATAAGATCCTAAATAATTCCCTGATCAATTTTGTGTTTTAGTGGTCGTCTTCTAATAGATCACAAACCTACATATCTTGAAACCCATCCACACATGCACTGCAGACGTGGAAATCATGTTTCTTCGGTAGCCATGGATCATTTCAGACCTCCACTTGTTGTCTATTCTATATCATCCATCTCAGCTTCCAACTTAACAAATGTAATACCCCGCCTATCACTGTGGTAAAACGATTAGGAAACTCTATTTATTTAGATCTTTGGCCGCTTTAAACTTAAGTTAATTTACGTTATTTAACATTTTTTTAGATTCGTAATTTTGATCTTTTTTTAATTTATTTTATTTTATTTTATTTTAAATATTTCATTTTATTTTATTTTATTTTAAAGGAAAAATTTAGAAAAAAAATCAGAAAATGGCGAAATGGGAGAAAACTAGCTCGCATGAAAAATCTCGCAAGGAAATAGTTTGCTCGCGCGGGAGTTGGGCACTGTGCGCACGCATACGCACACAGTCGCCACATGGTGTGTGCATAGCATGCACATCCAATCCGCACAACGCGTAGGTCACGTTCGCGGGCACAGCATGAGGTTAGGACCTACATGCGCATCCTGTCGGGCACAGGCATGCCGTCCGCATGTCACTTTGTGCATAAATTGGCATCGCACACTATCCAGGCGCAATCCACATAGCAAGCTTGCACGGACAGGCCCTGTACGCCTGGGGCCTGCACACAGTAGGTTGCGCGAGCAATGCTCAGTACGCCTCAACCCTGCACGTTCGCAGGCTAGCCCCTGCATGCACAGCAACAGGCTTGTGCACCTGCAAGCTAGCCTGCAACGCACCGACCAGGTACTGCCATCTCATGCAGTGCATCGCTGCTGCTTTGGGCGGCACGCTACTGCTTTGGGCGGCGCACTACTGCCACTAGTGGAGAAAATTTTCCTCCCTTATTTTTTGTACCAAAAATCTTTTTCTTCTCTCTCTTTACCAGATTTTGCCACTTGGCACAAATCCAACGGTTTTGAAATTCTATAAATTGCCCTTCCCCTCTCCTTCCTCTCTGCATTTCCATTTTTTTCATTTTTCAAGATTTAAAGAGAGAGATAGAGAGAGAAAGAGAAATGTACAGTAAAATAGTGGGAGAAGAAGAAAAAGAAAGGAAAACAATGAAGAAGAAAATATTAAAGTTTCGGTAAGAAATCTAGTATTACTTTCGACATCTTAAGGAGTATTTTTAGATAAGCAAATTTAATATGATTATTATTTTATCTGTTTTACATGCCTCTATATTTAAATGAGTCAAATTATTCTAATTTTCAAGCATGTTATGTGAATTACTGACATTTGATGAATTTGCAGGTAATCAATGTAAAATATAATCCATAATAATAAAAGAAAGAAAAAAAGAAAAGTGGAATGAAGCCTGTGTGGTCCGAAGTATGTCTGTATTGACATGTATATTGTATCAAGTATCTCGTTAGGCTTTTTATCTCTGAGGGGTATCTGTTCCCCTTTCCCTTCGGGGTATATGTCTTTTCCTCTACTATCTGTTCTGGAAAGATGTAAAATGACTGCTCCTAGTGGATGACGGTGTGCCCTCTGATGCTAGTGGTATCGCACTATCTGTAGGGGTCACTCGTGGCTAAGTAATATTGTGACTATAAATATCTATTAGGACCACTATGATTGGTACAGGCATGGTTATAGATCGTACCATGATTTGGCCAACTGAAAGTGGGGTTGAACAAATTGTCATATCTACATCTGATCTGGTCATTCCACTTGGGTAGTCGAAAATCTGTATCTGCCCTCAAATATGAAAGTTTGTAACGATTTCGCAAAAAATGACACGAAATATCTGTGCATTGCATGATTTATTTGATTTTCTGTGCTAACGTACTATTTTGATATTTAAATAAATGATTTCATTTTATAATGATGAGTTAGGTCAATAAGGAAGCTAGATGATGAGATAAAATAATAAACTTTTGAAATCTTATGATGTTAATTTAATACTGTTTTCCTTACTGAGTATATGGACTCACTTTTTCCATCCCCCCTAGATGAAGAAGAAAATGAGGAACTGCAAGCAGACCTACCCTTGGAAGTTTATGAGAATCTCGTGGATCCACAACTCTGAGTGCATGACTGTTCTCGCACTCTGATGAATTCCAGTAGCATAGTGAAAAAAGTGGTCCTTATGTTTTGTATTTTGTTGCCACTTCTACCTCAGTGATGTATGTATTTGGAACATTATATATATTTATAAGAGATTTGTTAAAGTTTGATTCTACTGAATAAATATTATCATGCATTCGTTATTCTAAATCTGTATCTGACACCCATTTATCTTAATTGGCACCTAAGATATCACGGCAAATCTGTCGAAGAATGATTCAAAATTATAGTTAAATATATTTTACTTAGTTGGGTAAGTTGTTATCAATTTTTTCCTATTTGTTAGGCATGTAACTGTTAATTGTGTAGTAGACATAGTGGTAGATGTTATGAACTAATTTTCAAAGCACACCAGGTTCACTACTTACCAGGTTTTTGATAAAAGTTCTATGAGAAAGCTTCCATGGCAAAAAATGGGAGTAGCATGAATATGTCACAACCCCTCATTCCCATCTTCAAAGGAGACTCTTATGAGTTTTGAAGCATCAAGATGATGATGTTGTTAAAGTCTACAAATCTTTGGGACCTTGTGGAAAGTGGGTATGCTAACCCAAATGAGGAGAATAGGTTAAGGGAAAATAAGAAGAAGGACACAAAGGTATTGTTCTTCATCCAGCAAGCTATTCATGATACAACTTTTTCAAGGATTTCAACTACAGCTACTGCAAAGGAAGCATGGGAGACACTAAAAAAGGAATTTCAAGGCTCAATAAAGGTAATTACGATTAAACTTCAATCTTTACGCCATACTTTTGAAACTTTATTTATGAAAAGTAATGAGATTGTGCAAGAGTTTATATCAAGAGTAATAAAAATTGTGAGTTAAATGAGATTCTATGGGGAGAAACTTAATGATCAAACTGTTGTTGAAAACGTTTTACTCCTAAATTTCATCATGTACTTGCTGCCATTAAAGAATTAAAGGATTTTTCTGTTTTTTCATTTGATGAACTAATTGGTTCTTTACAAACACATGAGGCAATATTGAGCATATCATTTAAACTAGATCATTGAGGAAAAGGTATTTCGAGTTAAAAATACACAACTTCATATGATAATGACTCAAGAAAAGCAGTCAATAGAGGTGGATATCGCAGTCGAGTTCGTGATAGAGGAAAAAGTAATAGTAGAAATGGGCAAGTTGATCGTGGGCAATCTTTAAACCAAAAAGGATAAAATAAAAGCAATATTAAGCGCCACTACTGCAAGAAGTTTGGGCATATGAAGGCTGAATGTTGGAAACGAGAAAAACAAGCAAGTTATGCTGCAGAAGACAAAGAAGAAGAGGTATTGTTCATGGCATATAAAGATAAACATGTTGATTCAACTACAAATAAAATCTTGTATCTGGACAGCAGTTGTTCAAGTCATATGACAGGTCTAAAATCAGTATTTAAAGAGCTTGATGAGTCTCAAAAGATAAAAGTAAGGCTTAGAGACAATAAGTCACTTCAAGCTAAAGGTAAAGGTACAGTTGTTGTCACTATTTCCACTAATAATGTTAAGCTTCTCCATGGTGTATTTTATGTTCCTAATCTATCTCATAACTTATTGAGTGTTGAAAAACTAATTGGCAATGGGTATTCAGTATTATTTGATTATTCTTCTTGTACTATTATGGACCAAAATTGTGACAGCTTATAGTTAATGTTGAAATGAAAGCAAACAAAATGTTTCCTTTAGCCATCTCTACCATAGAAGATCATGCTCTTATTGCCAATAGTTCAGAAAATGAGTCGATGTTGTAGCATTTACGATATGGGCATTTGAATGTTAATGAGCTAAAATTGTTAAGTATAAAAGAAATGGTTAGTGGGCTGCCTAAAATTGATTCTATAAAAGTATGTGAAGGGTGTATTTATGGGAAATAAAGTAGAAAGTTATTTCCTATCGGAAAATCCTTGAGAGCTAAGTGTTGTTTTGATTTAGTGCATGTTGATTTGTGTGGGCCTATGAAAATAGAATCTCTTGGTGATAGTAAATATTTTCTGCTATTTATTAATGATTTTAGCCACATGAGTTGGGTATACTTCTTGAAATTCAAATCAGAAACTTTTGAACATTTTCGGAGGTTCAAAGCACTTCTTGGGAAGCGAAATGGTGGATGTATAAAGGTTCTTCGCACGGATAGGGATGGTGAATTTTTATCTAATGAAGTCAGTGTGAAGAAAATGGTATTCATAGGACCATATGTGCATAGCAAAATGGCATGGCTGAACGGAAAAATCACAAAGTGGTAGAAATAGCAAGAACCTTTTTAAGCAAAGGGATTGCCAAATGAATTTTGGGCAGAAGTAGTCACAATGATAGTTTATTTGCTGAATATTTCACCAACAAAATCTATCCATGCTTATGAAGCTTGGACAGGTACAAGACCTCCAGTAAGCCACTTAAGAATTTTTTGTTGCATTTCCTATGCTTTAATTGATTCATAAAGTCGACAAAAACTGGATAGCAAGTCAGAAAAATGTGTTTTTGTCGGTTATTCATTACAATACAAAGCATATACGTTATATAACCCTATGAGTGGCAAAGTGATTATAAGCAGGAATGTGATGTTTGATGAAAATTCAAGCTGGAATTGGGATAAAAAAGAAGTAGATTCTACAGCTATATTTCCATATGAAACTGAGATTTATTCAAACATAGAAGCAGATGCAATTCTTACAACTACAACTCCATCAACACCACAAACTGGCAGCTCCACCTCTTCATCTTTAAGTGGAAGAGAATCATCATTCTCAAGCACTTCTTCTGATGAGACTCCACCAAGAAAGTTTAGATCCCTTCAAGAAATATATGATTCCACATATTCATTATTTATAGTTGAACCAACCAGTTTTGAAGAAGCAATAAAAGAGAAAGAGTGGTGTCAAGCAATGAAGGAAGAACTTGCAGCAATAGAAAAAAATGAAACTTGGGAGTTAGTTGACTTGCCAAATGGAAAACATACTATTGGTCGTAAATGGGTGTTTAAGACAAAATATCATTCTGAGGGGAGTATTCAAAAACATAAGGCAAGACTTGTGGCAAAAGAATATTCACAAAAGCAAGGCGTAGACTTTGAAGATACATTTTCTCCAATTGCTCAATTTGAAACTATAAAAATTTCTTAGCCTTGGCTGCTCAGTTTAATTGGTTACTTTATCAATTTGATATTAAATCTGCCTTTTTGAATGATGAATTAGAAGAAGTTTATGTCACACAGCCTGAAGGCTTTGTAATCAATGGCAAGGAGAAAAATGTGTATAAGTTAAAAAAGGCTCTCTATGGGTTAAAGCAGGCCCCTCGAGCTTGGTACACCAAAATCAACTCTTATTTTCAGCAAAATGGTTTTGAAAGGTTTCTCTACTTGGAAAAGAAAGGTACTAGTGAATTTATTGTTGTGTGCTTTTATGTTGATGATATAATTTATATAGAGTCTAGTAAATCTCTCATTACTGAATTTAAAGATTGTATGATGAGAAAGTTCGAAATGATAGACTTGGGATTATTGCTTTATTTCCTTGGGTTAGAAGTGCATCAAAGTAAAAGTGGAATTTTTATTTCACAAAAGAAGTTTACAATCAACCTTATAAAAAAATTTAGCATGATTGACTGTAAAGTGGCTTCCACTTCCATGAATATGAATGAGAAGCTGCAACTTGAAGATGGAACTGAAAAAGGGGATGTTGGTCATTATAGAAGTCTAATATGACGATTAATTTATCTAACTCACACTAGGCCAGATATAGTATTTTCTATTGGTGTTATTTTCAGGTTTATGTACTCCCCGACAAAGTATCATTATGGAGCAACGAAAAGAATTCTACGATATATTGCTGGAACAACTGAGCATAGGATTTGGTATTCTAAGAATTCAAAATACGAGTTATCTGGGTACACAGATAGTGACTGGGGAGGCTACTTAGATGACAGAAAAAAACACATCAGGTAATATGTTTTCTCTGGCAGAAGAAACAGACAACTATAGCTCTTTCCTCTGCAGAGGCAGAATATGTGGCTGCTACTTCTACCACATGTCAAGTGATTTGGTTGAAGTGAATACTTGCAGATTTTGGTCAAGAACAGAAGAGTGCAATAGAAATTTTTTGTGATAATAGTGCTTGAATCACAATATGGCCAAGAACCCAGTTTTCCATGGAAGAACAAAACACATAAATTTGCATCATCACTTCATCCGTGATTTGGTCACAAGTGGGGCAATCACTCTAAAATTTCACAACACAAATGAGTAAGTGGCTGATATATTTACCAAGGCACTTTCTTATGAGAAATATGTTTATTTTAAATATAAGCTTAGTGTATGTAATTTTGAATCAAGGGGAGAATGTTGAAGAATTATTTAAAATTACAGTTAAATATATTTTACTTAGTTGGGTAAGTTGTGATCAGTTTTTTCCAATTTGTTAGGCATGTAACTTTTAGTTGTGTGGTCAGCATAGTGATAGAAGTTATGAACTGATTTTCAGTACAACGGTTTCTTTGTAAGCCTATAAATAAGTATTATCTCTTTGTTGATAGATATGCAGAAAAATTCCTTCAGTATTCTGAAAAATCGTCTCTGTTATTTTTTCTTGTTTTGCTGGTTTATTCTTATTTTCCAACAAAATCCTTAGCAGCCAAGTAAAACTTGGGATGGAGCCCAACCTAGCAGTTAAGAAGTTCCATCTTGAAAAGTATCTTGCTTTGTAAGTTCTAGCAATTAAGGAGCCCGGGTTTCTAAGGATATGCCAACAATACTTGTCAAACATGGCTAGATCAAATTCCTATAGGTGGCGGAACACCAAACCACCTTCTTCCTTGCTACGGCACATAAAATCCCATGAAAGCTACAACATATTTTTATATTTGTTCCTCTTCTTTCCCCACCAGAAACTATTCATCATACGTTGTAGTTCCTCACACAAGAGGGAAGCAAGGTGGAAGACGCTTATATTGAATGTTGGGAGAGCTTGTGCCACTGCTTTTAACAAAACCTCCTTTCTGGCTTTAGATAGAAATCTAGTGTTCAAGGATTTCAACCTTTTACAGAGCATTTCTTTCATATAAGCGAAAATAGCCCGTTTGCTATGACTGACTATCAAAGGTAAACACAGATACCGGTTGTGATTGATGTTGTGTACCCCCATGATATTCTTCAAGCCAACTTGCAGGTCCGACAGAGTGCTCGCACTGAAAAAAATACCTGATTTTTGGTAATTAGTTGCATGACCAAAGGCTATCTCATACTAGTGTAAAAGCTATTTAACATGGAAGCATTGCTCAGCATTAGCTTTGAAGAAAAAAAATGAGTCATCAGAAAATAGCAAATAAGAAATGTTATGACTCTGAGGGCTTACCCGGAACCCCATATATCTTTCTTACTTCTTCTGCATTCTTGAACAAGGCTGATAAACCCTTTGCACACAGTATTAATAGGTAGGGCGACAATAGGTCTCCTTATCCAAGGCCACGTTGTGGAATGATCGAGCTAATTTTCCTTTCGTTGACATTCACCATGTACTTGACAGAAGACACACAGGCCATCATCAAGTGCACCCATCTGCTATCGAAGCCTAGTTTGATGAGAATCTATTCCAGAACTTCCCAACAGACCTGGTAGTATGTTTTACTTATGTCGACCTTCACTACCATATTGCCCCACTTCTTTTTACCTGCCATTTTCATCTTATGTATAATCTTGAAAGCAATCAATACATTGTTTATCGTTAACTAGCCAAGCACAAACGCAAATTGGATCTCGGCGATAATGCCTGACAGGATTTCCCGCAGTCAGTTGGCCAGTAGTTTTGAGAATATCTTGTATAATACATTGCATAAGGATATGGGTCTCAAGTCCTTAAGAGTCTTAATGGGTGTTGGAATATTCACATGTTAATAGAATGGGAGAGTGATCTAACACAAGTGCACAAAGGTTTTCCAGGTGAGCTTGCAAGTATTGAGCCGACCAGAGTTCGTTCACAACACATCTGTCTGATATTTTCTTTATAGCATTTGTGCCATTCTCGCTGGACCACGTGAAGCCATAACCAGACAATGGCCGGTCAGATGACATGATTGTTGGAGGAGAGAAGTTATAAGCACTACTAATTTGTTAATAGTGCAGTAAATATTTGAAATAATTAAGAAAAACCAAGAAATCATTCTTAGAGTAATTTTGTCAAATAGATAGAGACCAAAAGGAGTGCTAAAATTGCAAGACAGAGTCTATATTTTCATGAACCAGAGCATGCCTATAAATAGGCTTACAAAGCTAGAAACAGAAAGTAAAAAATCACGCCACAATTGACATCGTGCAGTAACCACAATCCAAAAATTTAAGTAATAAAAAAAAAAACTAAGACTTAGTCAAATAATAATAAAACTGAAACAAATCAATTTTAATCAATTTACTCAACACTCTCCCTTAATTCAAACTTGCAAACTCCAAGCTGATTCTTGAACTAGATGTGTTTGTCACGTGGCAAAAATATTTTAAAAATATCAGCTATCTATTCATTTGTATTGCACTACAGTAATTTAATTGACCCATTTGCCACAAGATCACGGATGAAGTGAATTCGAATATCAACATGCTTCCTTCTCCCATGATAAACTAGATTCTTAGACATAGCAATTACTACTTTGTTGTCACAATAAATAGTAGTTGCTCCATTTTGCTCTTGACAGAGATCTGCCAAAATTCTTCTTAACCATATTTGCTTGATAAGTTGATGTTGCTGCAGCTATATATTCTGCTTCTATGAAGACAAAGCTGTTGTAGCTTGTCTTTGAGCTCCATGTGATAGAAACTTATCCAAGATTGAATATGTAACCTGAAGTGTTTTTTCCATCCTCCAAGCAACTAACCCAAACACTATCACTGAACTTAACCAGCCTAAAATCTGATACTTTTTCATACCACAGCCCATAATCAAGTGTTCCAGCTACATAACGTAATACTCATTTAGCTGCCCCTATATGGTTGTGCATAAACCTGGAAATTACTCCAATTGAAAAGGCTATATCTGGCCTTGAATGAGTCAAATAAATTAAGCCACCAACCAAACTTCTGAAGTGACTTGCATTAGCTTGTTCAGTTTCATCATTAACCTACAACTCATTCAAATTCATTGGTGTTGCTATAAATTTACAATTAAGCATGCTGAATATTTGAAGTAAGTCAGTTGCATATTTTCTTTGTGACACAAAAATTTTATCTTAAACTTGCTTCACGCCTAGTCCAAGAAAATAATTCAGCAAACCCAAATATGACATCTCAAATTTCCTTTTCATGCACAACTTGGAACTCATTAATAAGAGAATATGATGAACCCATATATATCATGTCATCAACATAAAGGCAAACAATGAGAAAATCATTTTTACCTTATTTTAAAGTAAATAGTGGGTTCATTTTTACTTTTCTTAAAGCCATTCTCTAAAAAATATGAGTCAATTTTGCTATACCATGCCCCGGGAGCCTGTTTTAAGTCCTAAAGAGACTTCTTTAACTTGTACACTTGCTCTTCTTTCCCACGAACTACAAAACCTTCAAGTTGAAAGAAATACACTTCCTCATCAAGCTCTCCATTTAAGAATGTTGACTTGATATTGAATTGGTAAATATGCAAATTGAGCAGCCAAGGCTATTAAAATTCTCATTGTCTCAAACCGAGCAACCGAAGAAAATGTGTCATCATAATCCACACCTTGCCATTGCACATAGCCTTTCACCACAAGTTATGCCTTGTGTTTTTGTATGCTGCCATCTGCTTGATATTTTGTTCTAAAGGCTCCATTGAACTCTAATGGCTTTCTTGTCTTTAGGAAGATCCACCAATTCTCGAGTATTATTCTGCTGGATTGCTGCTAATTCCTCTTTCATTGTATTTTGGCATTCTTTCTTTTTTTTCTGCTTCTTCAAAGGTCGTTGGATCAGCAACAAATAAGGCTTGTGTGCACTTATAAAGTTCAGCCAATGACTTGAATTTTCTTGGAGGAGCATCATCACCGGATGAACTTTTACTGTTGGGAACTTAAAAAGGTGGGGCTTGATGGAGTTGAAGAAGGTGAACTAGAAGTATTTAAAGGAGTTGGTGTAGCTTCATTTTCAAGTGGAACTTCAAAATGAATACCATCTTATTTCTTTTCCCACGTCCAGCTTGCATCTCTATCAAATTCAACATTCCTGCTAATAATCACCTTGCCACTCAAAGGGTTATAGTGCCTATATGCTTTAGTTGAGAGCAATAACCAAGAAATATATATTTCACAGATTTTTCATCAAGTTTCTTACGATTTTGTGAATCTATCAATGAATAGGCAATACAACCAAAGATTTTTAAGTAACTTACCCACGGTCTCCTACCACTCTAAGCTTCATATGGTGTTTGGTTGAGAACAGCCCTTGTCGGAGATAAATTTAATAGATAGATTGTAACTGTAACACTTTTAGCCCAAAATTGATTAAGTAGCCCATTCACTTTTAATAAGCTTCTTGTCATTTCAATAACCGTTTGGTTTTTATGTTCAGCCACTCTGTTTTGCTCTAGGGTATATGGTGTTGTCAACTCTCTATACAACCCTTGTTCTTCACAAAATTGATTGATAACTTATGCAACTCTCAATAGAAATTATTGCACTGATTCCCTGGTTTTCATTTGTAACGTCTCAAAGTCACGACGGAGAGATTGAAGTTTTACTATGATTTCCTTTGAGGAGCCTTGTTACGTTGTCTGTAAAGTTGTCTGTGCTTCTTTAGCTGTATTTGCTGCTGCAATTTTAGAAAAAATGGATTCATGCACTGCTTGTTAGACGAAAAATAATGTTTTGGAATCCTTTTTTTATTTTCTCTTAACCTGGCTTCTTCATCTTAATCAGGATACCCATTCTCAACAAAGTCCCATAAATCTTGAGACTTAAATAATGTCTTCATTTTGATGCTCCAAAATTCATAGTTTTCACCATAGAAGACAAGAATTACTGGTTGAGAAATACTCACGACATTGCCACTTATCATCATGAGATGTATGCCCAGTTACGACTGAACCTTGCTCTGATACCACAATTGTTGGAGGAGAGAAGTTATAAACACAACAACTAATATGTTAATAGTGCAGTAAATATCTGAAACAATTAAGAACAATGAAAAAATAATTTTCAGAGTAATTTTGTCAAATAAGCAGAGAGAAAAAACAGTGATAAAACTGCAAGACACAGTCTGTATTTTCATGAAATAGAGAATGCCTAGAAATAGGCTTACAAAGCTAGAAACTGAAAGTAGAAAATCACGCCACAATTGAGATCGTGCTGCAACCACAATCCAGAAATTTAAGGAATAATAAAAACAAACTAAAACTTAGTTAAATAATAATAAAACTGAAATAAATCAATTTACTCAACAATGCAACTGGCCAAAGTGTCTTAAAAACTCGATATAAAAGCGTGTGAGGGGGCTACCCCCCCCTCCTTATCTGATACTGTCATAATGGCATTGAAGTCGCGGATTACCACCCAGGGGATGCGTCTGTTATGTGCCAGTTGATGAAGGATCCACCACGTTTCCCATCTTCTCTACTTGTTCGAGTTGCCATAATAGCCAATCAATGCCCACTCGGTCCCAGTCGACTGCACAACTTTCATATCCACATGGTTAGGAGAATAGGATACCACAGAAATCACACTGGTGCCCAACTAGAACAACGTTAATCCACCACCTCTGCCCAGCCTGTCAACCCCAAACACATTTTCATAACCAATCTTTGCTCTTATCATTTCCAGTTTCCCCTTATCCATCAACGTCACCATCAAGAAAATAACATCTGGGCTTG
>NW_019014690.1:64817-77792 GCF_000150535.2 Carica papaya | reverse complement strand
CTGCCAAGCTCTCGTCAATTCCAACTTGATATTTTTATGGCATCCGACATACCTGAATTCTAGGTCTCGTTGATCTATCATTGTTCTGCTTGAGTTCATGTTTCTATATCTGCTCTGCAAGCCTCGGGCTAACTGGGACTTACATTTGAGCCTACTGTTGGCCTCTGTCATTTTTTGCCCTCTTCTTGGGCTTTTATTTGGTCTTCTACTTTTTTGGCCAGGATTTTCCCCTCATGTAGGCCCAACACCTCTCTGTTATTACGTCCCATTATGCATTCGAAATCTATTTGCTCCTGATCGTCCTTTTCCCACTCTTTCCTAGAATGGATAAGCTATCCTGCAGGATCCGAGACATTAAAAGTCTCGCATGCATCGAGATTTTTGAATGCCACCCCCCCCCCAACCACCAACCCAAAACATAATATCTCGCTAATTTCGCCCTTGAATATGGGAGAATCCCACCCCCCATTTCGTCCCGAAGCCATTGACTCGCTAGCGTGGCTCTCCATCAAGGTTGTGCGTGGATAGTCTCATCTCTTTCCAATTTCGAGGACCCTACACCCTGCAGAAGGAGTTAGCAATAATTATCGGAGTGTCCCAGGCGTCCGCACAAGTAGCAGAATAGTGGCAATCTTTCATACTTAAAGAAAGCATATGTCGACGTGCCGTTTCATAGGTGTAACTTCTTTCTTCTAAATAGAGATTTGTGCACATTCACCGCCACCCTGATTCTCATGTACTACCGGTCCCCGGTATTTGCTTATTTTAGGTCATGCTCAATAAAGCAGCCTAGGAATTCGCCAAATTTTATAGCCATAGTTTCTAACATACATTTCACTGGGAGATCATGGACTTGAATTCAAAAGTGACAGAGGTTTATGTCAACCTAGAGGGGATTTTTGTTTTCACGGATTTGGTGTACCACCAAGAGATGGTTGTTGAACGTCCATGGACCGCAGTTGATTACTCACTGGAAATCGACCTCATGGAAAAGCCTGAACACATAGCACCCAGCACCCAGGTCCTTTATACTGACAGCCCCCATCGGCCGCCATATATCAATCAGAGTACTTCGCATTGGTTCAAACTTTACCACCACTTCTGTTAGAAAACGACCAAGGAGACATAGATCATATGATTCCTGTATATCGAGGACAATTTTGGCTAGATTTCACTCACCTTCTTCCTCATATGCTATAGATAGTGTGGCCATAGTCGATTCATCCAGAGTGAAAGCATAGCGGCAGCAACCACTGAGGTTAAGAGAAACGTGCCAGAAGGCAGATTTTGTGGGAACATGCCAAAAGACAAACGTGCTAGAAATAAACTTCCAAGTTAGTACTATTTTTATTATTAATTACAACTATATGTATTATTTTTACTTTATTTCCTTTTTTGAGTACGACATATCTGAAATGGCATTTCAATCCAACTTGTAATGTCCATCAGAACTTTGCAAACTTTAATGTTTGATAGTAGTGCTACGGTGATTGGGATATCTTCATATCCCTCAAAAATTCATATCTTCATGGAATATGGAAATCTTTGCAATCAATTATAATGATTTTGGAAAATTCAAAATTGAAAATATGATTCTCAAAATAATCTTACTTATTTGCAGATATATTGCGAGCTTCTTGAGAGAAAGCTTTTTAACTTATTGAAAATAAATTCTGAAGTATATAACTTTGCTCACTCCACAATATAATTAAGATAAAGTTGATTTTAATCATATATCATTAAATATATCCTTTTAAATTATAATAAATTCAAGAAATAATAATTTTTAAGTATTAAAAAATTAATCTATTTATTTGATAACTAAATTTAGAAATAAATAAATAAATAATAAAAACATTAGCAGCAACTTTTTTAAAAAATATATAATTTAAGGTGAATATTAATTTGCCGACTTAAAGAACTAGATTGAACTAGCCAATTCGATCCAATCTTTAATTTAAAAATTTTAGTATGTTCTAATTATAATTCGATCTGATTAAATCCAAATCAGTTAATATTTTTAATATAAAAATTTAAAATATTAAATAATAAATACTATATATATGTGTATTGTATACGTTATATAAATAAAATATTTAAGATATATCAAAACATATTTTTTAATATCAAAAATTAAAATATCAAAAATATATAAATAGTATATTTAAAAAATTAAATTTTTTAGATTAGTTTTAATTTTAATCAGGACATTATAAAAGGATGAAAACATAGTTTGCCTATAAATTTTTTTACCACTCATTATTACAAACCTAAATGACTAATTATTTTATATAAAACAAAAATAAAAACATATATTGAATTGTTATAATGAAAAATTATGAGTAAAAAAATTATAAATATATTTTAATAAAATAACTAAAACCTACATTTAAACCAATTGTAATAATTTTGTTACTTCCATTTTTGATTTATCTTCTACTATTTTATATAAAAAAAATTTCTTTGGAAACTAAACAGGCTATAACCAAAACGAATTAATATGATAGTAATTAACAATCAAATTATGACAAATATCTACTAAACTAATCACCCTAAAAGTTTATATAGCCTCAACTTCAGCAATTAATGTAACCAACAACATTCTTCTTTCATTTGAGCAACATATATATACAGAGGTTGATGGTTCATTGTATATAAAATTGTTCTATAATAGTTTATGTTGTAGAGGTCATTTAGCATGTGAATGATTAATAGTAAGCATTCACCTGAAGAAAAAATAAAAAAGAATAACAAAAACTTTAGGTAAAAGTCAACTTGAATACTTAAGAAGTTAAAAAAGAGGTAGGTTTGAAACTTTCGCAAACTATAGCCTCTGAAAAACTAATTTTAAGTATAATATCAATCAATAATGATGTAGTCATCAATCTTATTGTCATTGTCGTCGTCATTGTTGTCGTCGTCGTCGTCATTTTGAGGATTGGTGGAAGAAGGATGCTTTAGGAGAATAGCTCCAAGACTAATCTCGAGGGAATCAATATGGTGATTAGGGAGATTATAGAGGAGCACATCATCTTCTTAGATTCTTCAAGTAAAATTTTAGATCCTTTATATTTCAAAAGATCATGAAATCTTCTCTGAAGTACTTCAATGGCTGAAGGATAATGGTATTTCACTAGGTTTCTCTTCTTTTTAGGTATTGGTTTTTCCCAAAACGATTTTTCTCCTATTTTTTCATCTAAAGAACCCTAACTCAATATTTCATCATCTCCACATATATACATATGCATAGCCTACTCTTTTGATAATGATAATTAATGAAGTAATTAATTGTAATCATTATTGTAATAATAGGGACCGAAAAAATTAGGAGCAAAATGCTAATTAAAAAAGTGAGCAAATTTAACTAACAAGAAATTAAGGAAAATGCAAAATTTATATAACCTATTTACAGTAATGGAGATATAAAAAAAGTAATTATAAGATACTATGAAAATGAAAATAGTTTGACAAACTCAATAAATATGATTGATGCACTTCACATTATGTTTATTTCAAATTTTAGAATAATCTATACTTTTAGAATACTTAATGATAACCCCCAATTTTTGTTATAAAATCAAAGACCTACTCTAATTTCTCATTGATGTTCAATCTTAGTCCCAGATACATCCATTAATGTTGTCAATACACAAGAGAAAAATGCAACTAAGGTCTAAGGGAACGCCTGTGATGTTTCACTCTTTCATGTTCATGTTTAGTTTAGATATACATGATTTTTGGTGTATTTTTCCCTCTTAGCTATTTGTTGTATTTTTTATGAACTTCTCTAGTTTTTGGTGTATCATTTAAATATTTGGAATTTGTTTGTGGTGTTTGTATAATAATTTTATTTAATAAAGATTTTATCTTTAAAAACTTCAGACAGATCTTTTTTTTCCATAAAAGTAAATGAAATGAGTAAAAGGATATTTCGATAATACTTTATATTAGTAGGAGTAATTACAATATTAGTTATATGCAAAGTTTGGAAATAAAGACGTTTGATTTTATTACTATGAGATATATTATTATATTTAATAATTAGAAAACTAATTTTATAAAATTATCACGTTATGTCTCACTAACTTCATCATCATCCATCATTATTGTCGTTAACCTTGTGACATTTTTATCTACCTCATGCTACCAGAAACTTTATCATGTTATCAAGATGTTAAAAACTTCATGAAGCCTCCAACTACATTGTGGGAATTCTTATCTTATAGTAGTTGGATATAAATACTAAGAAATAATGAATTGAGCATATATTTTTCATTCCAAATTTTTTTTAGTTAATATAGTATAAGAGTCTATCATGCCTCAACCAACTATTTATTGCTTAGATTCTTAAAGGATAAATTGCAAGGAGGTCTTCGAGTTTTGAGCCTAATTACAAATGGTTTGAAAATTACAATAAGTTATAATGATTTGGACAAATATTGTAACTCAATCTAGTAAACTAATTACAAACGCTAAAATCATTGTTAAAATACATAACAGTGTTTTTCTTAATATACATTTAAAAAAATTTCTTTAAAGGATCAAAGAAAAAATATAAAAGAAAATAAAAGAATATTCACTAAAACTAGAAACAAAGTTTGGTAAGTCAAACTTATCTAACTGCAATTCTCAAAGCTCTCTATTAAATTTTGACCAAAATAAAAATTTGAGTATTTTATTTTTTAGATGAGCTTTTCATGTCTCATTTTGAGGAAAAAGTTATTTGTATTTTAGTACCTCATTAGAATAAGTTGTTATACCTGTTCAAAATACAAAAATTAGGTTATAAGTTTTCAAATTTACGTAGTTAGGTGCAGTTAGGCCCAAAACCCCGAAAATTTTACTATAATTTATCTATTCTCAAACCTCTTCAATGATCAATATTTTTTCAGCAGTGTCTTCCACAAACATTCCAACTCAAACTATTACATACCATGTTTTTCCCTACAGAATATAAACTCTTTATTTAATCATCAAAATGTACATGACTATTTTGAAAGCCTATAAATCTATCCAATCCACTTAAAACTAAATCTTCTTGGATTCTTCTTTATTACATTTCTTCGGCCCTAATTTTATAACTAAGCATCGAAAGTATAAATGTTGACAGCATGACTTTTTTTCCGTTGCTCTTTAAAAATATAACTTCTTAATAATAAGATTAAAGTTATCTGTACAACTTTGCTATGTATTATAAAAATTATTTGACTCTAAATTGTTACTATTACTAGAAATGAATACTAGTCTAGTGCTAAATGTTTCAACACCTTAAAGAAAGAAATTAGGTGTTATTTTTACTAAAAAATAGTGTTCTTAGAAATGATGTTGTCTTTTTCATATAGTAACAAGACAAACCATACTGCAAATATATATAACAAGTAATAACATCATAAATATCCCAAGTCTATAAGGATATGCATTGGCCAATTTTTATATAATCCATACCAAAAGTTACTTATTATTTTGTTTGGTTTTTATCTCAATATTGCCATCCATTCTCATATCTTCATATCAAAATACTAATACCTCTTACCATACAACTCTAAACATAGTAAGACTCTCTAGTGTCTTTGATTCTTAAGGTCCTAGTTATAAGTCAATAATGAGATATGTTTACAAATTTTCTATAATGGCTCCTCTTCCATAAACTCTACTATACATCCCTTGTGCATGTTTGCCTAGTTTTTCATTAATGAAAAAGTTTTTTAGTTGGAAACTTTTGCTTTTAAGATTACACCTATTTCTTATTTGTGAACAGGTCATTAAGAGAATTCTTCTTCATTCCCTAATAAAAATTGGCACAAGCTCTTATTCTCCACATGTATCTTCTTATGAGTGGCTGACAACAAGGTAATGACATGTACAACTAAAATATTTTGCCTATAATTTTTTAAACAATGTATCTTCTGAGTAAGATTTTGTGAGCTCTAGGAGGTAAAGTTTTCAGAAAGATATACTATTTCTCTAAAACATTTTTTTCATGATCAACTTTGTTAGAGGATGGGAGACATTTAATTTGGTGACTCTTTTAGGGTCCTTTATCAACATGTTACTTTGGTTGTTTAGTTGATAAGGATGAAGGCTTAGGTTTAATGAATTGTTGCAGAATAAGGAGGTAAAATTTATGTATTTTTCTCTAGTTGTTGATCATCCTTAGGTGTCACATTTAGGCATTCCTCTATTATATGTTAATTGCTTATTTTTTTCTTTTACATAATTCTTCAAGATTGCAATAACGTTTATTCATTCTCACTAATGTTGATCTTATTGTAATTTTGTTTATGAGTTTGGTCATGTTTCTCTTTGTGTCAGTGGTCATTTTTTCTAATTTTTAAAGTGTAGTTATGAAACTTTGTTAGAAATTCAAATGGTTGCGATCTTAAGGTTAGTTCCTCAATAATTTTTCTTGTATATTTGTTAAAGTGGAAGTTCTTTGAAGATGTCTATAAACTAACTTAATGTTTTCTAAAAGCATGCGAGATCATTTTAGTTTTTGTATATTTTTTGAAGTGGAAGTTCTTTGGAGATGTCTACAGACTAACTTTGCTGAAATTCAAGTAGCTACAATCTTAAGGTCAGTTCATCAGTAGTTTATATTATTGTTCTATTTATGTTGTAAATGTCTTCTAAATAACATTCTTTGGTTGCTCTTTTTTTTAATGCCACTTAAGCCAATAGTTTCTACAACTATAGGATATGTATACACACACACATAATTTATTTGTGTGTGTCTGTATGTGTGTAATACTATAGATGTGCTCTTCAAACATATACGTGTATGTGCATATAGGTGTAGCATTTTCATATTGTATTTGTGTTCTTCGTGTATATATATGTGTATGTGAGTGTGTGTTTATGGTACTACATGTGTGTGCGTATATGTGCATGTGTGTTGTGTGCACATGTTAAACCTCACTTTTATGCAACTTTTCATATGTATAGTATTGGATATATATCTATGTAGTGTTACTCTTCTTGTTACTCTTCATATACATGTATGCATATAATAAAGCACATGTGAAACTTCACTTTCATGCTACACTTTAGTACTTATAGTATTACATATACATGTATGCAATAGTACTCTTCATGCTACTCTTTTATTATTTATGTGTGCATATAATAAAGCACATTTGGAACCTCACTTTCATGCAACTCTTTAATACTTATAGTATTACATATATATGCATGATATAATTCTTCATACTACTCATATGTGTTTGCATATTGTGCATGTATCAAATCTCACTTTCATGCTACACTTTTATATTTAAAATGTTGCATATATACGTATGCAATACTATTCTTCATACTACTTTTCATATATACCTTTGCATATAATATTGCAAGTGTGAAATCTCACTTTCATGTTACTCTTCATATATGTGTTTTTCACGTTATATGTGTATAATGTGCATGCACGTGATATAACATCAAATCTATATTTATAAGTTAAAATTTAAATTTATTAATGAAAACCAAATAATATAAGTATGCAACTCTTAATTACTTATAATATAAATATTGTGTTGAAACATTATTATGTACATGCAATTTCTTAATGAAGACAAAATCTCTAGACACGGAGATGAGATTCCAACTTCACTCCTAATTTTTGAAGGAACCTAGTTGACAAAAAAGTCCAACCCTTCATCTAACACTCCGCTCATCATTGTGCTAAAATAATTTACAAACTCTATTTATTCGGGCATTTGGCCAGTTTAAATTTAATTAATTTACATTGTTTAGCATTTCTCGTGATTCGTAATTTTGAATGATTTTTATTTTTATTAATTTTTATTTAAATTTTATTTTATTATTTTACGTATTTTAAATTATTTTATTTTATTTTAAATTAAAATAAAAAAATTTAGAAAAAAATCAAAAAATGACGAAATGGGAAAAAATGCCCGCGGGATAAATCTCGAGAGAGGGCGGTTTGCCCGCGCGGGAATGGGGCACTATGCACACGCGCATGTGCACACACTGGCCGCGGGGCATGTGCACAGCGCGCACGTCCCCTCCGCACGCACGCTCGCAAAAGATGTGCGCACAGCGCACACAATGCCTCTGCTCAAAAGGCGCGGGGTCAGGACCTATACTCGCGTCCAATCACGCGCAGGCAGGCCGTCCGTGCGTCACCTCGCACGTGGACAGGTACTGCACACTGCGCACATGTCATCTACGCAGTAGGCCTGCGTAGATAGGCCTTGTGCGCCTGGGCCTGCGCGCGTGCAGGCTAGCCCCTGTGCCCGCGGCAATAGGTCTGTGCACTTGCAGGCTAGCCAGCAGTGCACCGGCCGAAGAATTGCCACCTCGGGTATTGTGTCGCTGCTACCTTGTGAAGTGCACTGCCACTGCGCAACGCGCTGCGGCCGCCGGTGGAGGTGGTCCTCCTCTCTCGTTTTTCGTATCAAGCATTTTTTTTATCATCTCTTTTCACCAGATTTTGCCACTTGTCGTAAATTCAATAATTTCAAAATTCTATAAATTGCCCTCCCCTTTTCTTTCCTCTCCACATTTCTATTTTTCAAAGGTTTAAAGAGAGAAAGAGATATAGTAGATTAGTGAGAGAAGAAGAGAAAGAAAAGAAAATGGTGAAGAAGAAATCATCAAAGTTTTGGTAAGAAATCTAGTATTACTTTTGACATCTTATGGAGTATTTTTAGATAAATGAATTTAATATAATTGTTAATTTGCCTGTTTTGTATGTCTTTGTATTCAAATGAGTCTAATTGTTCTAGTTTTTCAAACATGTTATGTGAATTGCAAATACTTGATGAATTTGCATGTAATAAATGTAATATATAATCAATAACAGTAAAAGTAAAAAGAAAAGAAAAAAAAAAGTGGAATGAAGGTTGTATGGTTCGAAGTGTATCTGTATTGACATGCATATTGTGTTAGACTTTTTATGTTTGAGAGTTATCTATTCCACTTACTCTTCGGGGTAGCTATTTCCCCCTTCGCTATCTGGTCTGAAAAGACATAAGAGGACTGCTCTCAGTGGATGACGACATGCCCTTTGACGATAGTGGTATCGCACTATCTATAAGGGTCACCCGTGGCTAAATAATATCATGACTATAGATATATATTAGGACCACTATCGTTGGTACGGCCGTGGTTATAGATATACCATGGTTTGGCCAGCTGGAAGTGGACCTGAGTAAAGTGACGTATCTGTATCTGATCTGGTCATTCCACTTGGGTAGTTGAAAATCTGCATATGCCTTCAGAGATTGAAGTTTGTAATGACTTCAGGAAGTATGACACAAAACATATGTGTATTTCATGATTTATTTAATTTTCTCTATTATATGGCATGATGTATATTTGATTTTCTATACTAACGCATCATTTTCTTAAAAAATAAATGATTTTTCATAATGTGAGATAGGTAAATGAGGAAGCTAAATGGTAAAATAAAATAATAAACTTTTGTAATCTTACAATGTTAATTTAATACTTTTTTCCATACTGAGTATATGAAACTCACTCTTTCTATGTCTCATCCTCCCCTCCTCCCTAAATGAGGAAGAAAATGAAAAACCGCAAGCAGACCTACTTTTGGAAGTCTATAAGGATCCTATGGATCCATAAGTCTGAGTGCATGACTGTTCCTGCACTCTAATGAATCCAATAGTATAGTTAAAGAAGTGGCCCTTATGTTTTGTATTTGTAGTCACTTCTTTCCTCAGTTTATGTTTGTACTTAAAATATTATATTTATTTATAAGTGATTTGTTATGATTTAATTCCGTTGCAGAAATTTTATTATGTTTTCGTTATTCTGAACCTGTATCTGACATTCATTTGCCTTAATTAGCACTTAGGATGTCACAGATGATATTAGAGTAGAATATAGCTGAACAAATCCCTTGCACTGAGGCTTACGGTAGATGAACCTGTTAGAGTACCTAAGTAAGAAATAAGTCCTCTTTTCAAAGATTAAACCTCCAACTCATGTCTTTTTTTCTTTTGTAGGAATGACACGATGAAGACCATCTGTAGAGCATACTGAATGACCTAAAGCCTCGAATCATCCGACCAGGGCTGAGTTTGCAAAACATTTTCGAGCCACCTAAGGATTAACTACAACCATAGGATAGAACCAGGCCAACCCTTGATTGTCCCCTGCCCCTGAATTCCAAAACACATATTGGTCTATCTCCCACAATATAGCAAAATTTAGGAAACTTAACCCCCCAAACTATGAAGGTGGCCTTGATCCTTTAGTAACCAAAGCCTGGATCTTACAAATAGAGAAACTCTTCTCTATCCTAGACAAGAACGAAGAATGAAAAGTCTCTCTTGCAGCTTTTATGTTAAACGACGAAGTTGAACACTGGTGGCGACTTAAGAAAGAAGTCTTGTCTACCCCTACTACTTGAGAAGTTTTTGTGAATACTTTCTTTGATAACTTCTTCCCTGCTTATGTTCGAGAAAAGAAAGAGGAGGAATTCTAGGACCTCCGCCAAGGAAGCCTGTCTATAGCCCAATATGTAGCCTGATTTGTTCAACTGTCTAGGTTTGTACTTTTAGTGGTCACCCCTGAAAGTCGAAAAGGTAAGAAGTTTCTCAAAGGCCTTTGTGCCGACATTTATGACCAGGTCGCAATGCTGAGACCCAGCTCCTATGCGGAGGTGCTTGAATATGCCCAGTTGGCTGAAGATCTTATCTCGGCCAAGCACCAACACTTTGCCCGAGTCCGTGCTCAACAACAACTTCAACAGTTTAAAAAAAGATTGCCTAACCCAGTAAGTAACCCTCTAGATAAAGGAATTATAATTCTCCTTCCTCCTACCTTACTCCTACCTACAGCTCTGTCTGCCCGAATTAACTAACCCTATCAACATTGTGGTTGCTCGCATAGTGACCTACCTTGTCGGCGTATCAATAACGCCTGCTATCGATGCAAAAGCACCAACACCTTATAAAAAATTGCCCTCAGCGACTAAATGATGCAGCCCGACCCGTAGCTCAAGGTCGAGTGTACCACTTAGAGGAATCTAATGTCTTTCCTGCTCCTGTCCTCATCTAGGGTATGCTTTCTATTCATAATACTTCTGCCAAGGCTTTAATTGATACTGGTGCGACTCACTTTTTTATTTCCTATGCATTTGCTTGTAACCTAAAATTTAGACCAAAAGCCTTAAGAAAAATATTGATAGTAGAAATTCCCTCTAAATGACTACTAAAAGCTCATTGTGTGTATAAGGACTGTAGGATAAAAACTTCAGGGATAGAGGTATGTATAAACCTAATACTATTAAATTTTGTAGGATTTGATGTAATATTAGGAATAGATTGGTTGGAAAAGTATAGAGTTATAATATATTGTTAAAGTTAAAATTGTAACCTTATGATCCCCCAAAAAGAAATAAAAATCATTGTTATCACTTTCCTAATAATTAAATGAACAAGAATATGGACGTTGATCCTATTGTATATTCCATACTAATTGTTTGCAATTTTCAAGATGTCTTTCCCATCGAACTTCCCGGTCTACCTCCCCCGCGTGAGGTACAGTTCTTGATTGAATTGTCACCTAGAACACAGCCGATCTCGAAGCCTGTATATTGCATGACTCGCATTGAGCTAACAAAGCTAGAACATCAGCTTTCTTATCTTATCACTTGAAAATTCATTCGCCCTAGCCATTCCCCTTGGGGCACTCTAGTGTTTTTTCGTAAAGAAAAAGAATGGTACCCTCAAACTCTACCTAGACTATAGGGAACTCAACTAAGTGACCGTTAAAAGCAAATACCCCTTACTCCAGATCGATGATCTCTTCAATCAACTACTAAGGAGCCACGGTCTTCTCTAAGATCAACCTCAGGACTGGGTATCACCAGTTGAGAGTTAAAGAAGAAGATATTTCAAAAACTGCCTTCCGGTGCATATATAGATTGTACGAGTTTAGGGTGATGTTGTTCGGTTTAACCAATACCCCAGCAGCCTTTATGGACCTAATAAACTGAGTTTTTTAATACGCACTGGATCAGTACATCGTCATCTTTATTAATGATATTCTGGTGTATTTCAAAAGCCGTGAGGAACACATTATGCATTTGGCTGAAATGTTGGAGACTCTCCGGCAAAACCAACTATATGTGAAATTAAGCAAGTGTTCCTTTGGGTGGATTGAGTTTCTTTTCTCGATCATGTAATCTCAAGCGAATGAGTTTTTTTAGACTCGTCCAAGGTAGAAAAGGTGATCAACTTGAGTCCACCTATCAATGTGGCCAAAGTACATAGTTTTCTTGGCTTAACAGGCTATTACTGACGATTCATTTACGAATTTGCCAAGATTGCTGCCCCTATACCTCGACTCAATAGAAAGGCATACATTCAGTGAAAGCTTTATGGAACTAAAGTGTCATCTCACCTTTGCTCTTGTGTTAATCCTCTCTGACAATATTACAAGATTCTAAGTTTACTGTGATGCATCTCATATTGGTTTGGGGTGTGTTTTGATGCAGCATGGCAGAGTAATCACTTTTGAATCCCGATAGCTTAAAGTCCATAAATAGAACTATCCTACCCACAACCTGGAGCTGACAGCCATTATCTTTGCCATGAAGATATAACGACATTAGCTGTATGGTAAGATTTTTGAAATCTACATTGACCATAAGAGTCTCAAGTATATTTTTTCTCAATAGGAGTTAAACATGAAGCAAAGACACTGGATAAATCTTTTAAAGGATTACAATTGTCAGATTTATCACCCTGTGAGAGGGAATGTAGTCGTTGATGCTCTAAGTTGAAAGGAGCCTACTGTGTTGGCTCAAACTATGGCCTCCAGTTGGAAGATGATGGACACTGTACAATCACTCAGCCTTAACTATTATGAAAAAGGCACCTATATCACCCAAAACTAAGCCCTACCAGATCTCTTTATGAAGATTTAGGAAGCACAGGCCACGGATCTAGAACTCATTAAGAATTTGGATAAGTTCACTTCTAACGA
>NW_019014690.1:0-26347 GCF_000150535.2 Carica papaya | reverse complement strand
TACTACCACCACGTTGTATCTATAATCATCATACTTGAACACTGTCATTCAAAATTAGTTACTTAAATTCATCAATACCCAAAATTTATGTCTACATATGTGTATATATATATATATATATACATAATATACAGATAACTGAGTGCATATACATATATGTATATATATAGATTATATATAATTGAGACACTCACCGAGTAAGTCACCGGCATAAAATGTCTTTCCATTAGGCCAAGCTTCCATGCTTATAGTGAGGTCCCAACCAAACTCATCACCAACATAGTAGGTAGTTGGCTGAGTAGTGTCACAGCCAAGCACCAAGAAGAGTACTGTCACCATTGATACAATGCTCCTGTAACGATAATTGCCTCCTGATCTTGACATTTTTTTCATCAATCTTTTTTAGCCTGTCCAACTTTATAAGTGATTGAGACATACATGTAATATACAGATATATATATATATATATATATATAATCAACTTATATAGTTGTCTACGTATTTGGTAATATGTACGTAATTAGTTATAATATCAACACTTGGTATATTGATAGATATCTTAAGAAAAATTTTCCTTTTATTATAATTTGAATGGTTTGCATGTGAGCAAGTAATTAATATATAAATGAAATCAATTTATATAGTTGTCTACATACTCTGTATATATACACAATTACTAACAAAATAAGCACTTTTTCTATTTGTAGATATGTTTAACATTTGTAGGATTTTTTTATTTTTATCCTGATTTTAGCGATTTATATATAAACAAATAATTAAGAAAAATTTTCCTTTTATTATAATTTGAATGATTTACATGTGAGCAAGTAATTAATATATAGATGAATCAATTTATATAGTTGTCTACATACTTGATATGCATACACAATTAATGACAATATCAACACTTTCTTTATTTGTAGATATACTTAACATTTGTAGAGATTTTTTATTTTTATTTTAATTTTAGTGATTTATATATGAACAAATAATTAAGAGAAATTTTCCTTTTATTATAATTTGAATGATTTACATGTGAGCAAGTAATTAATATATAGATGAATCAATTTATATAGGTGTCTACATACTCGATATGCATACACAATTAATGACAATCTTAGCACTTTCTCTATCTGTAGATATGCTTAACATTTGAAGACATTTTTTATTTGGAGTATCGATGAAGGCCGGCTTCGGATAATGGTCTCCACCTTCTTTGAACACCTTTATACGGCCGAAAAGGGACTCATACTGCAGTACTCCAAGTTATATAATTGTCTACATATTCTGTATATATACACAATTAATGACTATCAGCACTTTCTCTATTTGTAAATATGCTTAACATTTATAGAAATTTTTTATTTTTATTCTAATTTTAGTGATTTATATATGAACAAATAATTAAGAGAAATTTTCCTTTTATTATAATTTGAATGATTTACATGTGAGCAAGTAATTAATATATAGATGAATCAATTTATATAGTTGTCTACATACTCGATATGCATACATAATTAATGACAATATTAGCACTTTCTCTATCTGTAGATATGCTTAACATTTAAAGACATTTTTTATTTAGAGTATGGATTAAGGCCGACTTCAGATAATGGTCTCCACCTTATTTGAACACCTTTATACGGTCGAAGAGGGACTCATACTGCATTACCCCAAGTTATATAGTTGTCTACATACTCTGTATGTATACACAATTAATGACAATATCAGCACTTTCTTTATTTGTAGATATGCTTAACATTTGTAAATATTTTTTATTTTTATTCTAATTTTAGTGATTTATATATGAACAAATAATTAAGAGAAATTTTCCTTTTATTATAATTTGAATGATTTACATGTGAGCAAGTAATTAATATATAGATGAATCAATTTATATAGGTGTCTACATACTCGATATGCATACACAATTAATGACAATCTTAGCACTTTCTCTATCTGTAGATATGCTTAACATTTGAAGACATTTTTTATTTGGAGTATCGATGAAGGCCGGCTTCGGATAATGGTCTCCACCTTCTTTGAACACCTTTATACGGCCGAAGAGGGACCTATACTGCAGTACCCCAAGTTATATAATTGTCTACATATTCTGTATATATACACAATTAATGACTATCAGCACTTTCTCTATTTGTAGATATGCTTAACATTTATAGAAATTTTTTATTTTTATTCTAATTTTAGTGATTTATATATGAACAAATAATTAAGAGAAATTTTCCTTTTATTATAATTTGAATGATTTACATGTGAGCAAGTAATTAATATATAGATGAATCAATTTATATAGTTGTCTACATACTCGATATGCATACATAATTAATGACAATATTAGCACTTTTTCTATCTGTAGATATGCTTAACATTTAAAGACATTTTTATTTAGAGTATCGATTAAGGCCGACTTCAGATAATGGTCTCCACCTTATTTGAACACCTTTATACGGCCGAAGAGGGACCTATACTGCATTACCCCAAGTTATATAGTTGTCTACATACTCTGTATGTATACACAATTAATGTCAATATCAGCACTTTCTTTATTTGTAGATATGCTTAACATTTGTAAATATTTTTTATTTTTATTCTAATTTTAGTGATTTATATATGAACAAATAATTAAGAGAAATTTTCCTTTTATTATAATTTGAATGATTTACATGTGAGCAAGTAATTAATATATAGATGAATCAATTTATATAGGTGTCTACATACTCGATATGCATACACAATTAATGACAATCTTAGCACTTTCTCTATTTGTAGATATGCTTAACATTTGAAGACATTTTTTATTTGGAGTATCGATGAAGGCCGGCTTCGGATAATGGTCTCCACCTTCTTTGAACACCTTTATACAGCCGAAAAGGGACTCATACTGCAGTACCCCAAGTTATATAATTGTCTACATATTCTGTATATATACACAATTAATAACTATCAGCACTTTCTCTATTTGTAGATATGCTTAACATTTATAGAAATTTTTTATTTTTATTCTAATTTTAGTGATTTATATATGAACAAATAATTAAGAGAAATTTTTCTTTTATTATAATTTGAATGATTTACATGTGAGCAAGTAATTAATATATAGATGAATCAATTTATATAGTTGTCTACATACTCGATATGCATACATAATTAATGACAATATTAGTACTTTCTCTATCTGTAGATATGCTTAACATTTAAAGACATTTTTTATTTAGAGTATCGATTAAGGCCGACTTCAGATAATGGTCTCCACCTTATTTGAACACCTTTATACGGCCGAAGAGGGACCTATACTGCATTACTCTAAGTTATATAGTTGTCTACATACTCTGTATGTATACACAATTAATGTCAATATCAGCACTTTCTTTATTTGTAGATATGCTTAACATTTGTAAATATTTTTTATTTTTATTCTAATTTTAGTGATTTATATATGAACAAATAATTAAGAGAAATTTTCCTTTTATTATAATTTGAATGATTTACATGTGAGCAAGTAATTAATATATAGATGAATCAATTTATATAGGTATCTACATACTCGATATGCATACACAATTAATGACAATCTTAGCACTTTCTCTATTTGTAGATATGCTTAACATTTAAAGATATTTTTTATTTGGAGTATTGATGAAGGCCGACTTCAGATAATGGTCTCCACCTTCTTTGAACACCTTTATACGACCGAAAAAGGACTCATACTGCAGTACCCCAAGTTATATAATTGTCTACATACTCTGTATATATACACAATTAATGATAATATCAACACTTTCTCTATTTGTAGATATGCTTAACATTTGTAGAAATTTTTTATTTTTATTCTAATTTTAGTGATTTATATATGAACAAATAATTAAGAGAAAATTTTCTTTTATTATAATTTGAATGATTTACATGTGAGCAAGTAATTAATATTTAGATGAATCAATTTATATAGTTGTCTACATACTCAATATGCATACACAATTAATAACAATATTAGCACTTTCTCTATCTGTAGATATGCTTAACATTTAAAGACATTTTTTATTTGGAGTATCGATGAAGGCCAACTTCAGATAATGGTCTCCACCTTCTTTGAACACCTTTATATGGCCGAAGAGGGACCCATAATGCATTATCCCAAGTTATATAGTTGTTTATATACTCTGTATGTATACACAATTAATGACAGTATCAGCACTTTCTCTATTTGTAGTTATGCTTAACATTTATAGAAATTTTTTATTTTTATTCTAATTTTAGTGATTTATATATGAACAAATAATTAAGAGAAATTTTTCTTTTATTATAATTTGAATGATTTACATGTGAGCAAGTAATTAATATATAGATGAATCAATTTATATAGTTGTCTACATACTCGATATGCATACATAATTAATGACAATATCAGCACTTTTTCTATTTGTAGATATGCTTAATATTTAAAGACATGTTTTATTTTGAATATTGATGAAGGCCAGCTTTGGATAATGGTCTCCACTTTCTTTGAACACCTTTATACGGTCGAACAGGGACCCATATTGCATTACCCTGTTAGAGGCTTGTTCTCGAAGTTAACTACTATTATGGTTGTTCGGTTGGACTCTGAGATAATGAACTATGAATTATGAACTATGAAATTCATAATGCTTTATTTAGCATGCACCTGTTGAAGGTCTCGGAGTTGATGGCCTTCACGCTGTGTTCTTCCAGAACCAATGAGAGACTGTAGGCGAGTTAGTTTGCGCAATGGTCAAAGGTATCTTCCATGCCAAACAGTTATTTGTTGGGATTAACAAAACCCTTATTACCCTCATCTCTAAAGTTGCAAGACTGGAGACTATTAAAGAATTTCGTCCGATCAGTTTATTAACGATTTTATATAAAATTGTTATTAAACTTATTGTCACTAGATCTAAGAACCTAATGCTTTTTTTGGTTGCTCCTACCTGAGCTAGCTTTGTAGTTGGTAGGAATATCACAGATAACATTATTATTGCCCAAGAAGTAGTCCGCTCTATGCGACATTTACGAGGAAAGACAAGTGGATGATCATTAAGGTAGACTTAAAAAAAAGTTTATGATCGCATCTGATGGGAATATGTGAATGACATTCTACTTGATGTTGGTCTCCCTTCTAACCTTATTAGAGTCATCATGCATTATATCTCCTCTTGCTCTATGCAATTGTTGTGGAACGATTGTCTCACCCAGGAGTTTCGGCCTACTAGAGGCATTCGGCAAGGGGACCCGCTTTCCCTCCTATATATTTGTGTTATGCATGAAACGGCTATCCCATTATATCAACACTTTGTTAAGAAATAGTATGTGGAAGCTAATCTACCTTGGTAAGAAGGATCATGTCTTCTCACACCTCTTTTTTGCAGATAACCTGATAATCCTTGGGAAAGCCACTGATGACTAGACTCAGGTTATAAAGAATGTCTTAGAGGAATTCTGTGCGAGCTTGGGTCACAAAGTGAGTGCGACTAAAACACTTACTTTCTTTTCTTGCAATGTTAATACGGGTGAGGCTAGTCGTATTAACAAGATGTTTGGTTTTTAAGTTTTCAATAATCTTGGTAAGTTTTTTGGTGTTCCATTGTTACATGATAGAGTCAATAAAGATACTTATCATTACATCCTTAAAAAGATTAACCAAAAGTTATATGACTGGAATGCTAACATCCTTTTCTCTGCAGAGTGTTTAACTTTAGTCAAGTCCGTCTTCATGATTATTCTTGTTTATGTTATGCAGACGACGATTTTACCTAAATCTCTTATGTGATCAGATTGAAGTGTGGTCAGGAAGTTTCTCTTGGGCTAAGGGGATGGCAACCGAAAAATCAGCCTTGTCAGTTGGAATGACATGTGCATGTCTTACGACGCTGGGGAAAACGATTCGGTCTATCCATAAGTAAAACCAAGTTTTTTTGATAAAATTGGGCTTTGTTGTGGTTGCGAAGCTCGGCCTCCTATGGGTCCAAGTCCTCACAAGTACAGATGTTCTGTTTTATCGCGGAATTACAAACCAACGGGACCAATCTCCCATCTTTAGTGCAACCTTGTCCATCTCTTGACGGACATTCGAGTTGACATCAAATGATCTATTGGTTCAGGAAAAAATGTTAGATTTTGGGAAAACTGCTGGTTAGGGGACTTGAGGCCGCTTAAACTTTTGTTTTTCACACTTATTGAGGTGCAAGATCTCCATAGATGTGTCAGGGACTACATGGTGTCGTCCGGCCAATGGGATTGAGAGACTTTGTATCGGGTATTGCCGTTGGGTACATTGCTCGAGATGGCAGCGGCACCGACTCCCAAATATGACAATATTCCAGACTCCTACTTTTGGAGTATGACGAGCTCTGCGTACTTCTCAATTAGTTCGGCTTACGCCCTCCTGGAGAGCGATCATTGGCATCCAGATGATAGGAACTGAAAAGATATTTGGCGTTAATCAGGTGCTCAATGGGTGCGTACGTTCCTCTGATTGACTGGTAAGGTGAAGCTTTTGATGAATTGGGAGAGATTGATATCACATATCCTCTACTGCGGAATACAGTAGGTGTGGCGACCTTATTGAGAATGTGGATCATGTTTTCCGTAATTGTAGTGTGACCAATTTGCTGTCCTGTTGAAGCCCAATCAACTTTCTTCAGTGGTACTGTGGATGAGTAGTTCGTGGTAAATCTCAAAAAAACTGGGTTTGGTGCAAGACATTTCTGGATTGGAGGGTGATCTTTGGTCTTACTTGACAGAGCTTGTGGAACTATAGAAATAAATTAATTTTTCAAGAGAGAGAGAGCAGTATCGATGAGCTTGTTAAAGATGTGTCGTTCATGACTGATTATACTTTTATGGCTAATAATATAAATCTTTGTTTTCTTTCAAGTATAGTGCATAGGTCAAAAGAATTTGCAACTTGACAGAAACCACCAAGGGGTTGGTTGAAGGTGAACACTGATGATGTTTATCGTGCTGCAACCAATCTCGTCTGATGTGATGGACTTATTAGAGATGATGATGATTTTTACCTGAGAAGGTTCAGCAGGAAAATTTGTTGATGCTCTGTTCTTCAGGCCGAGCTTTACGGCGCCTTTGATGGTCTTTAACTTGCTTAAAAAGTTGGGTTCTGTAGTATCATTCTGGAAATGGATAACACTTTAACGGTGCAGTTACTCACTAAGGAAGATTACGGTACTAATGCGCATACCGCTCTCATTCGTGAGATCAAGCACTTGTTACTACAGGATTGGCAGATACAGATCCAATATGTTTATCACGAAATAAATAAATGTGTTAACTGATTGGTAAATGCTGGCTTTTCTCTAGCAGTGGGCCTCCATTCTCATGTTCAAATATCGAATGATCTGTAACAGCTCTTCATTGACGATATCATGGGTGTCTCTTGACTCAAGATGTGCATGACGATTTCTTAATTTTTTTTTTACTTTTGCCTTTCTTTGTACAAAAAAAAAAAAGACATTTTCTATTTTTATTCTAATTTTGGTGATCTATATATGAACAAATAATTAATATATAAAAAAATAATTACTTAACTTAATCGATACTTTTACAAGATGTTCTACATTTAAGTCGGTTTGTATTTCGTGTATATTCTCATGGAAGAATTATTTTTGTCTTATTACGAAAAATATATAGATATCAGTTGATTAAAGATTATATGAATTTACTCAAGTTAAAATATTAATAGATAAATTAAGTCAAAACGTATATAATTGTCTATGTACTTAGTATATATACAAAATCAATGACCATATTAGCACTTGGTATATTGGTAGATATGTCAACATCAAAAAGAGTCTACTTATTAACTAATAATTGATGTTGAGGTGTGGATTTGAATCTTGAAATTTGCTTTTCATGTGTACTAATACGAAATTGTGTTACAAAACACATGAATTTTTATTAAAAAATAAAAATAATTATTAATAGAAATAATATTCTAAAAGAATATTCGATATGGAACACCTCAACAGCACATGGTATCAGTACACTAAAGAACTGGTATATTGGACCAATCGAATACCATTTTAAAATGGGGGCTAAAAAGATTGGAAAGAAGGATGGCAAAATTTGGAAGACTAATTAATCCTTGTGGGAAAAGAGAGTAATAAGATTAAACAAAGATTTTGGGAGGTGAAGTAGAATTAAGATATCTGGATGATTTATGTATTAACAGAATTTCATGTTGTTAATCCAAGAATCATTGATATAATATATGTATATATATATATCCACCCAATTAACCAGAAGAAAAGTTCTTGATCAAAATTTGAAAATAATAAATTCTGTACGTACATCACCTGAATCTTGGTCCGTCTTCCACAGAAAAAGGCAGCGAATAAGGCATATGCATCTGCAAATGTATTTGACCATTAATCCGAAACATTAGTTTAGTTCTCTTGTTAACTGAAGTTATGGATCGGAGTTATATGAGAGGAACACTATGTGTTTCTTTATAATAATAAAAATAAAGGAAAAAGAAAGATGTGGGTTAAAACTTAAAAGCGAAAGAGATGAAGAGAGAGCATCACAGTTTGTTTAACATTCTGCAGTGCAACCGATCTGTTGAGAAATACGATAAATATTGTTGATATATATACATACATACACCAAAAGCAAGAACTTGAAAAGGTCCTCGACGGTTTGTGAGGAAGAAATTTACAGACCGAGTTTGACATCCTGGCCGCCTCCAAACAGAAGGCGAGCTGAATTGGGTATAATGGAGGTGGACAGAATGCCAAATTGGCTCTGCAACTAAGCCCCTCAGAAACCCTAGAAGGACTCTGTAAACAAGTTTTCAAAGATAACGGAGATGGGTTTTTATCTATGAAACTACCTCAGTTGAGTGATCATGGGAGATTTTGGAAACCAAATAAAAAATAAAATAAAATAAAAGGATTAGTGTTAGCTTTTTTAATATAGAGAGTAGCTTTATAAAGAAAGAGAGAGTGCATGAGCGTGCATGGTGTTTTTGTACGATCTCAGACATGGTCTTCTTTTTTTTTTTTTTTTTTTTTTATTCTCTTCTTTTTTACTTTATAAAGTCAACCAACTCCATTGCAGTTACTGCTTTAAGCTTTTGTACGTTTTTGATGGCTTTTGACTAGTATATTTTTGTGGGTACAACGACTGGAAGCCAGATGTTTTGTGATATTATTATGTTGCTTGAGAATATAATATATGTATACATATATATACATCTGTTGGGTTTTGGATTTGCTTTTTGACAAATTTTGCAAAAGGAGGATGCATAAAGGCTTCTTTTGTCTCCCACTAGAACCCCCTTCATTTATGTCTTCTGCCTCAGTGCTAATTTCAAACTCCTCCATTAATTTCTTTACTTTTACAAACAAGCCATTCGCTTGACAAATTAATAAGGGGCAAACAATTCCAGTTTTCTTCTGGGCCACGCCTTTTTTAATGTTGAGCTAAAACATTAAATTATGATGTTTCTGCAACAACCAGTATCATACAGTATTAACCAAACCTATTATGATATAATACCCCATTCACTTACGGCATGAAACTACAAAATCATTACATCCTCCCACTTATTCAAACCTTCAAAGAAGAAAATGGAGCAAATGAAATCCTTTCTGTAATTAGTCTTTAGGTCTAGTGTCATCACAAGACAACCTACCTTCACATTTGACCCAATAATAAATATTGCCATTTTCAAAATTTCCTCAAGTTTACAACAGATCTTATGAAAAAAATATTTTACTTGACTTTATTTATTTATTCTAATGTACGAGGCAAAAATATACAAGACAAATAGAAGAGTGGGACTTCTATCCTTGGATAAAGCACCGACTATATACAATATAAATATGGAAATTTAAACAGCTAGAGAAAAGAAGGGGAGGCTTAAGAGGTACCCCAGAATCTCATCTTTCACCTCTAAAGTTGGAAAATTCATCCTTCCTATGAGCTAATTTGCTGAACCATTTTCAAGAAAGGGACTATCATCGGCAACTATTTCCTCAACTGGGTTAGCTTCGCCCCAGGCCGCTGCATCAAGATATCCAAGTTCAAAGAGTCTGTCCAGAACATGATCCTCAGCCGGCTCCAGTGCCCAGTTGAAAAGCTGAAATTGTTGGGAAAAAAAATAAGACCTGTCTCATATTTCCAAAGAACAAAAGATGATTCAGTCCAAAGGCCTGCAAGATTACCTCTCTGGGACTAGCTCTTTTTACAGGATTACAGTCAGGACTTATCCCAATCCCCTGTAGTCCTAATCTACTGGCTGGAAAAGCACAAACACGAACCTGCAAAACATCCAAGCACCTAGGATCAGCTGATAGAACCGTTCATGGAAAAGCATGTTTCTCACCACATGATGCTACTAGCTTGAAGCAAGGTCCACTTGCTTCCATCGAATATTTACAATATTATAAAAGATGGATTCCCTTCAACAAGAGCATAAAGCATCCGGATAATACAAAAATTGAGCTTCACCATACAGACAGCTCCTAATAATAAAGCAGAAACTTTACTGAATTAATGTGTTTAGGTAGAAGAAATATCATGTTCTTTCCTAATTACTCCACTGAACTTCAGCATTTGGACGATTTTAAGGGTGAGGATTACCCTTCCAACACATCAATTGGAAAAATAAACAATATGATCAAGATTCTTGGTCCCTATAACACAAGGTATTGGTCTAATAAAGTTACAAATAGATTACAAAGTATATCAAATTCATACTCTGCATTTCCATAGTTTCAAGGCTTCTATTCTATCAGACAGAGGCTAGGTATTTAAAAGGAAATCATTTCAAGCAAATACCGTTTTCGTAGCAGATGTTGGTGGCATAAACAATGTCAAACCCCCATCAATGCAAAGTCGATTTCGAAACATTGTTGCCGGTCTTGGGGCAAGATATCTGTGATCAAGCCCATTTCTTAGCTAAACTTCATTTGTAATATCTCAAACGGAAGAGAAGAGTTTAAAAGAGAATCAATTTACCCCGGAATAAATGAAGATGTAATAACTGCATTGATGAGATCTTCCTTGGAGTCAAATTGATCCACCAGTAAACCTCTTGGCCTCCAAAAAATCTGAGTAACAGCAACTGTAATAAAAACTATAAGATTAACTAGATGCTGTACCCAGAAGTTAATCAAAAACTGAAATGTTTAGCAAAGAGGGTGTTAGCAAGTCGGGCCTATTTGATGTTTCATTGAAATTTATTGTCTATGGAGATCGCCTAAGAAAAGTGGAACTAAAAACATAGAAAATTGAACAAATTATTCTCACCACGAACCCTCCCATTGGACCTACTATGGGCATCATCTGGTAGGAACTTCTCAAGAACATCTCTGAGAACAGCCTGTATATAGTAAGAGATGGATGGATAAAGATGATTTTAAAGTGAAAAAATAACTGTACAAACATTTGTAAGGCAGAGAAATTGAACTGAATATTATGTGCTGCTATTTTGTAACTGAGATCTGGAATCTGGTCGTACCCCTAGACGAAATGCAGTGCCTCTCGCTCGGCAATCTTCAGCTAGAACTTTAGTTGCGTTTAGAGCCTCTAGCATACTGGCTCCAGAGGCGATAACTGCACAGACTATGGCGCCAGCAGAGGCACCGGCTAATGGAGTAGTGTCCTGAATTTTTTAAATAAAAAAAATAAAAAAAAATGTCCACTCTTGTTTCCCATTGTCAAGATCAACAATAACAAGATATCACTCTGAAAGGCCAGAAATACTCTATGGGTTCAAACATGTATCTAATATCCAAGCAATGATGATAGATAAAGAACAAAAATCCGTTGCGAGAATAGCTTGTAAATCCTCCATTCAATTTTGTGTTAATTCTTGAAGGTAGAAATTGATCAATGCAACAGAAGAGATGGTCAACTAGATATCCTAAATGTTAGTATGGTCCTTAATATTGACTGAAAACGGGGGGAAAATTAGGTAAAGATTCAAGCCAACCTGAAAGAAGATGCAAATATTAAATGTTCTTTGATCATACTGTAGACCAACGGAAGTAAAAAATTTCACCTGTTGTGTCTAATTCTTTTCATTATTAAGAAATTGATACAGAAAATTTTACTAGGAATTTAAAGGTCAGGTAGATTGTTGATGTAGTTAGGGCTGTTACATAAGTACACAGGTAGCTGTTTAGTTGGTATGCAGTTGTTATCTAGTACTAGGGAAAAACTATCTAAAGCTGAGTACCCTTTGTAAACAAGTTTAGCAATTGGTTAATCTGATAACCCCCTTTTCATTTAATTGTCCGCTTGTCTTCTTAAATAGCTATGTGATTTGTCTCTAATGCTCTCAAATTCCAGCCAAGACAAGTATCCTTCATTAAAAGTAAACTTTGGGGGTTAAGAAATCACTATTCAGAAATTCAACACAGCGACTTCCCTTAGATATATATATATATATTTACAAATTACTGCTTTCATTCACAGTGGCTTGGCACATTTCCAATTTAATCTTTATGGTTTGTTGATATATCTATAAAATCATTAGTTTTAAAGGTCATTTAATTGTAATCTTGAAATTTTTCCCCTAATTTTGCTTCAGATAAGTGCAAATATAATCTAAAGATCTAACAATTCTGTGCAAACTGATAAAAATCAAAATACAAAAGTTCTAAACGATTGCAGACAAATCTGCAAGCGTTCAAGTGCAACTAGGTCATGGTACAGGAGGTGAAACTACTCTTTGGCCTGCACTCAGTGAACAATTGATCACAAGAGAGCTCACAGAAACTATTAAAAACAGCAAAGAGAAAATAAAACTCAGTTTTCTTTCCGCATTTCCGCCAAACAAGCAAGATAACAAATAAGTCACGATTACTCAGGCCTAACGCCAAACAGACCCGAAACAGTCAGCATCAAAGACGTGCACGACGACACGTTAATTTTTCGAATATAATATATACGAATATATATGTACATACATTGAGATATATATTATATAGAGAGATTATACCGAAAACCCGCTTCACATCAAAATCACGAAAGTCGAACTACACTACCAAAAGATATAAACTCGGAAATAGATGAAATGAAACAAGGAAAAAAGCAGGAAGGGAGAGTTATACCTTAATGTAACCCTTTTCAATGAGAAACTGGGCAACCCCAAGATGATAAGGAAACAAAAGGCCAGCAGCGGAAAAACTAAAACCCGGACTAGTAACGATCCTCCTCTCCTTCTCGGCCTCAATATCCTTTACCCTCTGTTCCCATATAACTCCCGGTTCAATCTCATCCTCCATGACAGCCCCAATTCTATCCTCGTTGTATCTCTCATCACCATCCCCATCCCCATCATTTCCGCTCCTATTCCTCAATTTCTTCAATGTAGAAATGGAGCCAGAATTGCTGAAGAGGACTCGGCTACTAGGTTTGATCAGCCTGGACGCGATTCCCAAGAAAAGCTCACCTGTGGCGACTGCAAAGGATCTCTTCTGGGGATTGGAAGATGGAGGAGGAGGAGATGAGTCCTCTTCGTTGGAGAAAGAAGGAGGCGAAGGAGGGGTAGCGAGATTGCGGTTGGTGGTGGAATTAGAGGAGCAGAGGATTAGGGTTTGGATGCGTGGAGGGGGGATGAATCTGTGGGCTATGTTAGGGTTGGGAATGAGAGGGTAAACAGGAGAGGAATGGGGGAGAAGGAGAGAAGAGAGAGAAGGAGCCATGAAGTGAGAAGAAGAAAGAGAAGGTCTTTTTGGTTTCTTGTTGAAGAAGAACATTTTTCTTGTCCTTTTCAAATCAACGTTTCATTTTCAGTAATTTTGTTTTTTTTTTTATTTTTTTAGGCGGTTTCTGGAATCTTGGTTTTTCGCGGGAAGAAGATGAAGTCAGACAACCGGTTGATACTATTTATTATATTTTTACTTTCTGACCAAAAATATATATATATATATACATGTGCGTATATTTATTGGTGGGACTGAAAAATTAAATTATGAAAAATACTTCTGGTCCGTAGAAAGCCAAACTAATTTAGTACAATTCAATTTAATTTTGAAAAAATATTAGATTATTTTATTCATGTTGATATAATTTGAATTTTGATAATATTTATTTATATTTTAAAAAATAATTTATGTTTATTTTAAAAAACATTTAATTTATATTTTAAAAAAATTTCATTAATTTCTATATGAATAAGTTTATTAACTGATTAGTAAACGTATTTTTATTTGATTATAATATAATATATTTTTTTTAATTTTATTTATAAATATAATTACGTTAAAATTTTATATTTTTTTCTTTATACTTTTTATTTTGATGTTATTACGCATAATTTAGTTATTTATTACTAACAATCTTCGATAAAATTTTATTAGGAACCAAATCAAAATTTTTGACCTTAAATTATGTTGGTTCCATCCACTTCAATCCCATCAATTCAGAGTGAACACTTAGGATCTTAAATCATGTACGTATTAAGAACTCTTATTTACAATCTAAAAGATTCACAATAATTCCCAGGACCAATGCAAGTGTCACAGAGGAACCCTATAGGATGGATCCACCATTTTCAAAATGAACAAGTTACCTCTGTTACCCCTTGATATCCTGAAAACAAGAGAACAAAATATCTAACTTCAACCTTCAATCTTGAAAAAACAACACACACACATATATATATTTATTTATTTATAAATTATGCAGATGCACTTTTTTGTTCATTCAAAAGTCAACAGACGGTGGTGGGTAAGTAACCAGCTGAACTCCCTTCATATCATTCTAATCCAAATAAACATGTTGATTTGAGTCAACTTCTTGTATAATACATATGTACTAACTTCATCCGAATTATGCATGCAAATGTAAGATGCATTTTAAGAAGACAGGTTTTCTGATCTACCCAGGGGAGGTTTTCGACCTCAATCTCGAAGCGAGATACATATAAGCTAATAAAAGTTATATCTATTTCTTAGAAAAAAAAATATCAATCTAATATTTATATATTGTAATGCAAATTAAGAACTACTCTAACTTAAGTTTTTCTTAAATGAATTGATATAAATGAAGTGCCAACCATAATTTACTAACATAGATTAATAGAAATTTGACTCTAGTTTGAGGTGTTCATCGAACTACAACCAGATAAGACTGGAACAAACCGAGATTAATTTTACTCTGAAGCAGAATAAATCCCTCCCTAACTTTGATATTGCGTGAAGTAATTATTGCAATACCCATAACTTGGCCTTTGTATGTATCTAGTCACTCACCATATTTAAGGAGATTATTAAGGAAACTTCAATTCTGCGTCTCCCAAATATGAGAATCTATAATAACTTTTATCTATTGAGCAAATCTACCTTGACTAGATGATTTAAGCCTACAGTCTGATAATAATAACAGTATTTTTAAAGGATATCATTTCCGAAGGGGGTTAAGAAGCTGCACAAATGAAGTTGAACCTATCTACTCCTCAATGGAACTAGCCATAACCACTTGGCTAACAAGCTTTGGCTCTCATAAATTTTATTCTGTGCTCATTGACAGCAAAGAGCTTTTCCAAAGAATTCTAAGAGACATGTATTCTCTATCAATAAGATCATGTCACTTTTATCTTTAAAGAAGAGATGGGATCAGGAAACTCTCTTCTGAGTGTTTGAGAAATGAAAATTTATCATCAAAATGATCAACCGTAGTGAGTCATTAATGTGCACCAATTCCTGTTGACCACACAGAGATTGCTAAATTGCTTACCGTAATTCTTCATCCAAGTAGATAATCTCCAACTGACCACGACCACTCCCTGCTGATTTGACGGGTATCTGAGAAACATTACGGGATGATATCAGATAAATTCTAAACCTTATGTTCCGAAATGGTTGTCTGAATGAAGCATTTTTTTGAAGCATTTCGAGCTTCAAAAGATTCAAGGAAAGATTGGCAGAATGATGATTAAAGAAAATTGAATATTATAATACATTTAGAGCATCACTTACCATACCCACAATTTTGAAGTAATCAAATTTAACAGCCACCCTTCTTTCATTAAGAGGTACTAAGTTAGCTGTGGCCTGCAAAAGTATACCCTGATTAGATTCACAATTACATGTAACATTTCAGTTTCACTTGATGTGTAATTATCTATAACAAAAGAAAATGAATTAATCAAATAGCTGAAATAATCTGATCCTGATTAGTTATGTGCAATATGACAGAAGCAAGAATGTGTTCCAATTGATTCAATTATCCATAAAGAAGTCTACATCAGCATATGCTCTCACTGTGACTCTCGTTAGTCGACTGTGTCATCAATGGCTAAGAAGAGATGGTGAGACATGTATGCTTGTTCTTGTAAACTTTCTTGAGAAACAGAGAGAACATACACAAGCATGGTCTGCAACCTATTGTGGAACATTGAGTTTTTGGCATTGGACACCTCATATTATTGATTGATGCTGTTTCACTTTTATCATCCTTATAAGATTATCCTTGACATGCACTTAAGTAAGGCACATCAGAACTATAGGTTTGCATATTTGCAGATTCTAATCCTCTCCGGTGTTGGTTCCCTGGGCACTAGAGAAAATCAATGCCCCATATGCAGATAAACAAGCAGCATTCATCCAATCTAGTGCTGGAAAACTGTTACGAACGAGAAAGTGTAGTAGTGGTTCCACTAGCACTTCTTCTCATACGACACTAAATGATGATTTTAACACTTCAACTACTGTATCTATTGACCGGTATAGCAGCGGAAAAGATATTATATAGAATAGTTGGTAATTTGAAATAACTTATGGCAACTAATTAACCCCAAAACTTAAAGCTTGTAAGAAATGATGCAATATATTATTTGTTCCTCAACACCTCCTTATGTAGAAGCTTGTTAAGCTAAAAACATAACCAAACACACACCTAACATACCTTGTGTTGCAAGTGTAGCTAGTATTTTATCTATACATCTTTGACCATTATACTGTCTGAATAATTACTCGTCATCAATTATTTATAAAGTTTAAGCTGATTGGAATTGTACAATCAATTATTTGTACTCTTACATGTAACAAATCACCAGTTTTCTTGATATTTCAGTTCCCACTAAAAGCTATATCATAGAAAGAGCACGTCAAAAGAAGCTTTGAGTAAATAGAAGACAAAACTGCAATTCCCACATGAACAAAAATGTAAATCAGAGTTTGAAAGCATTGAATCACCTGATTGAAGAAGGGCCAAGTTTCAATATTTTGAGCTCTAAGGGTATCCAAATTAATAGCCTGGTAGATTTTACCATTTGGTCTTAACAATTTTGGCCTCTGTCAGAGAAGAATACCCTAGATAAGTAATCATAATTGAATAATCATCACAGTAGAATGTCATGTTCATGGATAACCATGATATCAGAAAAAAATGCAGCTAAAAAAATTTAAATCTCCAAGTTCCTTCTAAACCCAGGAATTCATGTACACTACAGTATCATATGAAAAGTATGGCATAAATAAATCAGAAATACAAAATAGAGAGAAAACCAGCACCTACTGATAAAATATTGAAGTGAAATAAGGGCGCGTGAAAGACCTTGGTTTGTAGAATTGATTTAGAAGTTGTATATATAAGCTCCCATTTCCCATTGAGCAAGTTAGACTTGAGAGGCTCCTTTATCTTGTTGGCTGCCGCAAGTTTCTGCACAATCTGAATAAAAACAAATGCTAGAAGCAAGTAAATTTAACAAGATTGAACAGATTCTACTGTATACTTCTTTTACACAAAAGAGATTTAGGGTAAAAAAGATGAACTCCGCATAAATTGTTTTAATAAGGTTTCTGGGTATGCGCCTAAAAATCAAACCCCGTGTTATCAAACAGCATTCTGAAAGCAATTACTTGTAAATGACAATCAAATCGTGCTTTCAACAACGAATAATTCAGGCTTAGGTAAATCAACCAAATGGGATTGTAAAATTCTTTCTCCTTTAAAAAGTTAATGGATATGTAAACTGCAAACTAACCTTATTTACAAGGTCTTGATCATCAGCAGAGGCGTCTGCCCCACGATCAAGAGGCGCAATGGCGGTAAAGAGCTCATCCTTGAGGCCGTCCACATCTTTACCTTTGGTGAAGAAACCAGGAAAGAAAGAAAAGTTAGACCTCCATCTGTGAGAGACAGAGTTGCTGTACGATATTTGGAAATGAGCAGTTGGAGTTTCGGATGATAGGAAGATAGCACGTGGAGAATGGAAAGGAAAAGGTTGTTCAATTGAGGGTTGAAGAGTGTTTAGCAGACTTCTGAAAGAACGAAAGGTGCTGGCCATGGAGATGGATGATGACGATGATGGTTTGTCATCAGTACTGGATAATGGTGTTTTGTTCTTGATTCTTGGCCGTTAATTTACAGTTGCTGTATGAAGTGATAGTAGAAAAAAGAAAAAAAAAATCAAAATTTAAATGAAATATTATGAAGTGTTTTATCTTACATTATTTAAAAATAAATTTTTAGAAAAAAGCATGCGATTTATTTTAAATTTTTAGTAAAAATTATAAAATAAAATTTTCAAATGTAAGAAATATATTTATAGAATAGAGACTAATTTTTTGCTATTAATTATTTAAAATTTTTTATTACATCAGATAAATAACTGAATTATTAATATTAAAATTAAAATTAAACTGCAGATTTAATTTAAAAAAACAACATTTCTTCTTGTATAAATAACTTATAAAATGATGCAAAATTTATATGATTGTAAAATAATTAAATTATTAATTATTTAAATTTATATCCTCAGACTTAAATAAAGTTGCTTTTATACAAACCATTTTTGATAATTAAAGATTTAAGTACTTCAAGCCATTATAATTACTTCAAATAAGAAAATATAACTCCGACTGAGCTCTCTCTTCATCAAAATAAAACTATAATCTGTCATAAACATATGTGCACCCAGAGTAGAAAAGCCAGAAGATTTTATGTTCTTGATACATAAAGGCGATACATGGATCTATACACGATAAGATCTTCTCAGAAGCTCCTTCTTGTAATGGTTTTAAACAAGCATCTTTGATGAGCAGGAAACTATTCTGCTGGGATGTAATTGGATGTCAAACAGGAACTCTGTAGGATGTATCAATCATTTTCAAGATGAACAGATTCCCTTTGTCTCCTCTGGATATCCTGTTGAAAGAAGCAATACAATCTTATGTAATTTACACTTTACAGTTCAAATGATTGAAGCTGTCAAATAATTGCATTGGATGTGTCAGAAAAGTTTAAGCTTATGAGGAAAGATCTAACCTATTATATGCAAAACGATAATAATAGCTATAGTACCAGTTGAGTGTGTGCCAAATGGAACCTGGATATTCAATTTTATTGATCCAACCAAATCAAACATAAATCATTCTATCGGATAACTTTGATCAATATAACCCGAAGAATGTATCAAATTCCAATTCATCACACTTCATGCTAAAAGTTTCCATAATCCAGTAATCATTTGGGTGAAAAAAGGATACCCCGAACAGACACTAATAACTGATGGGTGAAAGGGAAAAAGGCTCGAGAGGGAGGGATTTCGAGAAGTATACAATTCTTTTTGCCTACCATAAGACAACTTGTCTTATTATCTTACTCGCGACAAACTTTGTCACAGGGTACAATATAAAGGAGGTGTACATTCCAATTCTTTATTTTATATCTACAAACATGGGATTGGATAATCTTATTTACCTATTTGTCCTGTATAATTGCGTAGAGGACAACAATCAAATGATACTGAAAGTTTAATTTGGTGTAAACAATAAGGCTACATGATAAGAAAATCTCAAACATTAACGCACCTCAATTCTTCATCCAAATAGGTGATTTCCAATTCACCACGAGCTCTTCCAGGGGCCTTAATAGGTATCTACATGTGAAGCAAAAATCATTCAGATCAAGTAAACTACTATTTGTTATGCATAAAAAACTGCTATTTTTTTTAATTATACCTTGTAAGTCAATGTTATAAATCGAGACTGCATGGTAAAAAATAACTTATATTATATATGCAGTTCATAAGAACAAATAGTTTCAAAACCAAATAACTTATAACTTTTAACAAGCTTAAAAGTAGATACACCCAAATCCTCATATGAACCAAGAATCTGAACGCATATGTGAATCAAAACAAGTGGTGTAGATTTCAAGTTCATATTCACTGCTCATTTAGTTCAAATTTGTATTATATTCCTTTACTTGGTGTAGAATTAGATCAAAGTTTTCATGATTAAATCAATTCCATCCCTATGTGAATGCCTTGAAGATGGCTCCGAAAAATAGATTAGGAGTACAATTGATTAAACAATGGAAATCATTAGCAAATTCTAAATATCAAGAATATTCTCGTATGAATATTCTGGTAGTTCAACAAGAAAAGATGAAAATCCAACCAAATGGGTCCAAATTATTTATAGATGGATTTCACAATCCTACTTGACTATGTAGAAATCAGAATTCCATCTCCAACGATTTTCTGAAGAATGAAGTTGATCTAAATATGCAATTATGATCTAATTCTGCATGGTAAGAATGTTTCTAGTAATTATGCAAATTAGTAAAACAAGAATTAACCAAATAAGGCATTGGCCTAACACAAAACATATGATAGGTTTGATCTTCAATAATACTTACCAAGCCTCCAATTTTGAAAGTGTCAAATTTTACAGCCACCTTTCTAGCATTCAGAGGCGTTAAATCTGCTGTAACCTACTAGGAAAAGAGAAGAAGATAGCAGTTCATATCTCTAGCATTCGTTGGTGTTATATTCAGGTGCAAGAAGACTATCTTGTCTCGTGAAAAAGGAGACATAAAACTAATATGAAAGGATGATTACATTTGGTCCAACATATTAGCCAACAATTTGAAAGACAGGATAAATACAGCGGAAGGTCAAAGAGAACAGGGGTAAATTGAAGGAAAACTAAACTAAAAGTAGACTCAAACAGAGGTGATAAATCCATCAAAATCGAAGTAATGTTAATGTAAATATACATATAATTAAGAGCTAAAACCATATAAACTGAGGTTGAAAAGCTGATTGCAAGAATAAGTTGAAAGCTACCTGGTTGAAGAAAGGCCAAGATTCCATGTTCTGGGCTCTAAGTGTATCCACATTAATTGCTTGGTAGTTTGTAATTGACCTTAAAAATTTTGGCCGCTGCAACAAAATCATCCCTCCTAAATTTGCTAACAAGAAGGATAGAGATATAAAATTTTAACTTCTGAACGCAACAATCATGGCACAAAGAGAAAGGAGATCAGCAGTACAAACCACAAGGACATCAACAACTTATATTACTAACAAAAACATGAAAAGAAGATCCTCCTAGGATATGGCCATGAGAAGGGGGCGAAGCATCCCCTACTCATCATTGTATAAAAAGCAAGATATTATTACTAAGAAAATATTGAAGAAAGAAGTAGAACAATGATGAAGATAAACATCAAACACTGGAATAAGTAAAACACCGTGCCATTTTCTTATATCATGCAAGAGTTTCTGGACCTCAAGTAGAATTTCTAGTTACCTGCGTTTGCAGAATTGACTGTGAAGTAGTATATATAAGCTCCCATTTCCCATTCAATAAATCAGATTTGAGAGGCTCCTTTACGGGGGTAATCGCTTCAAGTTTACGCGCTATCTATTCAGACATGAACTCTACCATTTAAATCAGAAAGATATGAAAATATTAACTCTAACAAAATGAATGAGTGCCCCGTCAAGAAACTTTGTCACAAGAACAAAAAGAGAAATGAAAAAGGAAAGAACCTGATCGACTCTGAGCTGGTCATCGGGAGAGGCAATAGCGCCACGATCGAGAGGTGCAATGGCTTCGAGAAGCTCTTGCTTGAGGGGAGTAGCGTCTTTGGGTTTATTCAAGAAAGCAGGGAAAAAAGACACCTTGGCTCTCCATTTCTCATACGCTGGTAGCGGTGCCAAAAGGATACTATAGTTTTTATGGCGGTCAGTGGATTTTGCAGAGAAGGGAAAGGTTGTATTTGGCGGATGAGAATGGAGGAGATTGTTCGAGCGGAAGGTCTCCGTGGAGGTGAAAATTGCTGAACAGTTGATAGATAAGGCCATGGCCAGAGGTTGCAGTGTGGGAAGCTCTATTTTTCTGATACACTAAAAGGTTTTTACTTTTCTTTTATTATTACTATTATTATTATTATTATTATTATTATTATTTATTTACTAAAAAATTAAAAAAATAATACAATATTATTTAGTTCTATTTTGTACATTAAAAGATTTTTCATTTTTATTTTTAATTAAAATATTTTTATTTTTATGGAATCAAAATCAACTATTTTACAATAAATTATTACTAATTATAAATTAAATATTAGAACAATACAAAACGTTGGCTTGACCAAACGAAACAGTCCGTTGACTTATTTGTCATTTAGCAGTGAGGGAAGGAGCCACCAGCAACTCGTCCCCCCCCCCCCGCGCGTAGTGTCTCTTCCACAAAAGTGGAAAGTTAGTCGTGCACGTCTCTGATCTCTCCTTTTCTCCTTCATCAATGAGCTCAAAGCTTCAAGTTTGAAATCACTTGAGCAATAGAACTTCTATACATGGCCTCAAAATTATTACTTACTCAGTTGAAAGCATCCAATTCTTCGATTTGTTACCATACTGAACACTCTTATAAGTTTGGATTCTCAACGTATTCTTCTTCCAAGCGGAAATTAAGATTCAAGCTTGAAGCGCAGTCTCTTGGAGATAAATGGAAGTTAAATGACATCGATACCAGTGAGTTTCAGTCCTACCTAGCTTTTCCCCTATTTTGGGTGTAATCTAATTTTGTTTTCTCAAAGTGTTTCTTGTTGGCTGTTCTTATTTGAGAAATGGATCCTGTTTATGGCGAGGCTGCAGGGTGCTGTTATTTATGAGATCAATGTTCATGGAAAAGGGTCAAGTAGTGTTTATTGATTTAATAAAAACACAGATTTTTGCGTATTCAACTTATTGGGTGAAGCAAACAGATGAATTGTTGATAACTCTGTTGAAAGTATATGAGGTGTTTAAACTGTTCTCCCCCGTGCATTTTCATGTATTCTCTGCAACTTGAACTGATGTATTTGGTCTACTCTTTGCTATTGGTGCAATTTTTAGTATCTTCATTACCAATTCCTTGGATTGAAACAAGAATGTAGAAGTTTCTATTTGGAGTTATGATAGTATCCTTTGGGTACATCAAAATAGTTTTCTAAATTTAGAGGTGATTATAGGTGTGTTTGTTCATGGAACACGTATGACACTGGGTGTTTGTTTATGGAGCAATAATGTATATATAACAATCGTTTTTTAAAAACATTACAAACATATATTTTTTAGTTTAAATTCTACTATTATTTTTTTTTCAATCTCATTATTATTTTTGACTAATTCATATGTTTTATGTATAAACATTATTAATTTAGAAAATGAAAATTAAGAAGTATTTTCATACACTAAATGATTTTTCTTTTTCCTGCTATGTAATTTGTAATATGTGGAGGGCTCTTTGCATTGGCCTTTTTAGAGTGTGTCCTATTTTATTTCTGTTGACGATCTGCCTTTTCTCGGGGTCTGTAGATTGCCTGGCTCTTGGGCAAAGTCACAGAACACTACTTTCCGAAGCACATGTTGCAAACTGGAAACTTGCATAACCCTAAGGGCGTGGTATGTGATAGTTGATGGGGTTGTCAATTATCACGTACTATGCATTATCCCAAAGGTTTAACTTAACAGAATATCACCAATGTACTATTTATATTTTAATGCACCCCCTCACATCCAAGTAGATTGAAAGCATGATTCAGACACAAGCTACCATACTTTTTGCTGAAATCTAAAATTCTCTATATAATTGATTTTCTGTGCACAGGAAATTTCTGTTTATACATGTATATATTAGCTAATATAGGATATAACCTATGCGGAAAATAACACATATATGTAAGAATCCTACCGTATACACATTACTTATTTAGGAGATGCAATTCTATTATTTTAACACCCTCATCAAAGTTAGGTGGATGTAGTGGCACCAACTTGATACTGCAAATTAAGTCTTGAAAATGATCAGTTGTCTGATTAGATGATGATATGATACAAAGAACAAGTTGAGAGTGTCTTGGATCCAGATATTGTAATTAACTGGACAAAATAGTAGTAATAAGTGATAAAATCTCATATTTTTGCATTGGATAAGGAAACTTTGCAGAACCTGAAGCAAAGAATGTGAAAAGAAGGAAAGAGGTGAGGTTGCGAAAAAAAAAGGAAAAAATGCTAGTGTGGCAGGCTGACGGGGCAGTAATGAGGTCGAGATGTGCTGAACAGATGCTGGATTAGTAATCCTAATGTCTGTATTGATGTCAGCAAAAACAATTTTTAAGAAGAGGAGGGACAGGATGCATAGAACGAAGCACTGGTGCAGATTCGAAGGGAATTGGGTCAGAGAGCAACCTGGAATATGCTGGCACGTCCACCAGTGGTTGGAGTCATGTCGATGTTGGAGAACTGATCGGAAGCGGAGGATCTTTACAGTGAGCATGCAGAAATCGAGGACTAGACTAGAGATACACGAGCAGTAGAGGTTGTGGTTGACAGGAAGAGCTCTTCTTTCAATGGCAAACCAAAAGTAGATCTAAGGAGAAGCAGTGGACAGAGACCAAAACCAGTGGTTGAGAAAGGTTCTAGATGTTGGAAAACCTCTGCTAACTGAGAACAATAAACCAGAGGAGAGGATTCAAATCAAGCTTTTCGGTTATAAAAAAAAATATTTTTATGATAACATTGTCTTAAATAAAACATTGTTATGGTGTTAGGATGAGTCTCTGAACAAGTATATAAACTAGTAAAGATTCTCGTACTTGTAGGACATAGATACAGACAACTATCGACAAAATATTAGGCAGGACTGAGTTATGGGGCAGAATTGGCTCTAATACATGTTAGTTAGTAGAAATTGAATTTCTCTAATGAATTGATTTTGGGTCCACATGGAACTCGTATTATACAATATTTATATATATTAGCTCATATAGGAAATAACATGTACAAATATATGCAGGAAAGAATCTTAACATATATACATTACTTATTTATGAGAGGTATTTTCTTATTATGTTAACACCTTATTTAGGAGATGTATCTCCTGTTATGTTAGCAAATAGAATTAAGAATTCAAACTTTTGTCCTTTGACTTTAATACTATGTGAAAGAACTGATTGGATGAACAATTATTTTAAAAGCTTAAAAGTTGGAAATTATTCTATCTGTGATTTATATTCTACTGGTAGTTTATTATATATTTTCTAGAAATACCCTTTTTCCTACTCTTATAAGTTGGGATTTTCATTTGCTATTTTTTACAGGTGCAGTTCAAGAAAAACTGCACTCATGGATGTCTAGAACCCAAAGTTTTTTCAATGATGTGACTTTGCCATTGGTAAAAACTGGTCAGAGTGGCAAGTCTGACCCCAGAAATGCATTGGATGCTCAAGATGTGGAGGACATATTTATGGCTGAGCAGACAATTTGACAGTCGCACGCCAAATGGGATTCTTTCTTTAGCTGCGATTGTGTCTATTGAACAATTCAGCAGGTGACAATATGTCTGTTACACCACATAGTTTGAAGTTTGTTCTGTCTGGAAATGTAACAGTTCATTCTTCTTCTTCTTCTTCTTCTCCTTAATCCTAAAAATGTAACTGTTTCTTCTTTCTCTTGGTTGTCTAAGGACACACCAGAAAATTAAAAACTACTGAATAAGAAATATGCTTCCTCTGCAAGTAGCTGAATCATGGGTGAGTGATTATTTGCGGCACATGCATGTGTATGCTTATTTGTGATGAAATGTTCCTCAAAGTGACTGGATAAACTTTGGAGTCGTTATTTGAACTTTATCTTACCATGCATATCATATGATTAAAGGGATCAAAGGTTAAGTATTAACGATTGGAAGTCATGATATGCAGGATGAATGGATTGACTGGAAAGAAAATGCTGAATATTTTTAAAGCCCTTGTTCCTGAGTCTCTGTATATGGATGCCCGTAATTGGGTGGAGTACTGCTGCTTTAGGTTCTTGTCAAGGGACAGCTCAGAGATCCATCCCAATCTCAAGGTCTGAGGATCTAGTATAGCCCTTTTATGCTTTCTGTATTGAATAATTTCTAAAGCATTCATATGTCTATGATGAAAATAGTTCATTAGTTTGAGAGGATGATGGAAATGGTTCGTCGCCGAAGAAAGAGTTTATCTAGATTGATGCTTTGAGAAATCACAAATGGGTTGTTCTTTTTTTTGGAAAAAAAAAAGTTAGGAGGCTTCAAAA
>NW_019014689.1:3659756-3699065 GCF_000150535.2 Carica papaya | reverse complement strand
TTTCACATAACCAGTATTCCATTCAGAGTTTGTAGGAGATGTGGGTTTCAAGCCCCACTTCATCTAACAAATAATATATCCATAAGATTTCACATGTGGACTATGTCATAGTTCTATATTCAGACTCTAAACTTGAATAAGATACAACTGTTTGTTTCTTACGTTTTCCACGATATAAGATTCCCGCTAACAAAACATAATAACCCGTAGTAAACCTCCTATAAATTTTAGATCCAGCCCAAGTAACATTTGTAAAACATTCGATGTGAGTATGTCCATAATTTTTAAACACTATGCCAAACCCCGGGGCACCTTTTAAATAATACGAAATCTGTTTCAAAGTCTCCCAATGTTTGATTGTAGGTGCTGACATAAACTAACTGACAACACTGATAAAGTATGCTATATCTGGACGAGTCACAATGACATAATTCAATTTCCCAACTAGTCGCGTGTATTTCTTTGGGTCATCAAGGGGATCACCATCATCTTTTTGTAAGATATACATTTGGTACCATTGGTGTATTGCATGACTTAACTCCCAGTTTTCCTATTTCTGCAAGTAGATCAAGTATATACTTTCTCTAAGATAACAGAATCCCTTCCTTACTTGTTATTTCAATCTCTAAAAAGTATTTTAGCTATCTCAAATCGTTGGCGTTGAACTTGGTATGCAAGAATAATGTGAGAGAGCATATTCCTACATGGTCATCTCTTGTAATCACAATATTATAAACATAAACAACAAAAAATATAATATCAACTGTTGATTGTTTATAAAAAAACTGAATAATCACACTTACTCTTCTTCAATCCGAACTCTCATACTACCTCATTAAAATTGTTAAACCACGCACGGGGACTCTGTTTCAAACCACACAAAGATTTCTTCAAATGATAGATTTTTCCGTACTCACCCTGAGTAACAAAGCCAAGTGGTTGCTCTATATACACTTTTTCTAAGAGATTTCCATAAAGAAATGCATTGTTAATATCCAACTAGTGTAAGGGCCAATATCAAGATTGTAATAGATATGAATAAACGGGCAGAGGTAAACTTGGCCACTAGAGAGAATGAATCAGAATAGTCCACCCCATAAATATAAGCATAGCCTTTTGCTACCAGTCGAGTTTTAAATCTTGCCACATAACCACCTGAATTCACTTTAATTGCAAATATCCATTTGCACCCTATAGCCTTTTTTCCTTTGCATAAATCTACCAGATTCCAGGTATGATTATCATCAAAAACATTTATCTCCTCAAACATAACATTACGCCAACCAGGGTGATTCAAAACCTTCTTAACTATTTTGAGTATAGAAATTGAATCTATATAAGTAATTAAAGCACTCGACAAGGGAGACAGATGGTCATATGATATAAAATTAGCACTTGGATAAGTTGGTGTAGGGATGGTGCACTGATGTTTACCTTTACAAAAACTAATAGAAAGATCAACGTTTTGCGAAGCAGAATCAGATGACGACGAATCTGGTACAGGACATGTATCATTAGTTTGTTGTCTTTTGAAATAAACATAGACAATTAACGGTGCTACTTGGATCAGAGGCACACGAACACTATCATCAACTTGCTCAAGTGGAGCTAAAGGCATATCATTTGGAGGAATACTTTTATTTGTTTGCCTAGTAAAGACACCTGATGTGAAACTATAGATGAGTCACTCGTTGTCCGCCTCCTGACTTGTAAACTTGGACGATGAGGAAAAAAACGATATATTATCTGAAAAAACCACATCAATTGATACCAAATACTTATTGAGATATAGAGAGCCACACTTGTATCCTTTCTGGAGGCGAGAATATCCCAAAAATATACATTTCAAGACTTTTGGGTCCAATTTTGTCACGGTAGATAACACATCTCGAACATAGCAGGTGCTACCAAATATCTTATCTTGCACCAAAAATAAAGACTTGTTTGGAAAAAGAAGATTATAAGGAACATCCCCATCAAGTACTGTAGATGTCATACGATTAATCAAGAAACAAACTTTAGAAACGACATCAGCCCGTAATTGCTTAGGGACTTGTGTTTGGAACAAGAGAGCTCGAACTGTCTTAAGTAAATGCATGTTCTTTCTCTCAGCAACCCCATTTTGAGATGGTGTATCAACACACAAGAATTGGTGAGGGATCCTATGTTGTGTCATATAGTTCTGAAATAAATCTGACATATATATTTTGGCATTATTACTCCTCAATACATACACAGAAACATTGAATTGCGTCTTGACTTCAGTACAAAAAGTACAAAAATGAAAAAATATTTCCGAATGATTTTTTATAAAATATATCCAAATCATTCGAGAAAAATCATTCACAAAAGTAACGAAATACTTGAACCCAGTTTTGGACGAAATAGAACAGGGACCCCAAACATCATAATGAACTAATTCAAAGATAGACTCAGCTCATCTATTGACCCTTGAACTTGATAGACTACGATGCTGCTTTGTAAACCGACATGACTCACAATCCAGTGAGAGTACATCATGAAACTGAGAACATAACTTTTTCACCACAGATAAAGATGGATGTCCCAATTGATAATATGTTTCAAATGGAGAGATAATACTAAAGCAGACAATTAATCAAGGTAACCAAGTATCAAAGAATGTCAAGACCACTTGATATATTCTTTTACCAATAATCTGCTTCGTCATAAAATCTCGAAGAACACAGTAATAAAGAAAAATTGTAATACAACAATTCAAATATTTAGTAAACTTACTTACAAAGATCAGATTGAAGGCGAGTTTAGATAAACTTAATACAAATGACATAGTAATAAATGACGTTAGTTTTCTGTTCTCTGAACCCGCAATATTATATGTCGACCCATCAGCAATAATTAAAGGAAAATGTGCTTTTTGTGGTTGAAAACTAAAAAAAATATTAAAATTATCTTATCATGTGATCTATAGCACCAGAATTAATCACCCATTTGTTTGAGGAGAAAATAAGATATTTTTCCTCTAATTCAGTAAAAGCAGAAAATTTATTTAAAAATTCTCGATACTGAGTGAATTTAGCATATTTATCAGCTGAAATAATAACAGTTTTCTTAGAGGATGAACTACCACTAACAACAACAATATTAGTGGTCCGTGTCATTCGATTAAAATTCTACAATTTCTTACAATATCGTTTTATATGTCCTTATTTACTGCAGTAATAGCAGACTATTATCATTTATTTCAATTCATGAATTAAAATATGCCACTTAGAATACCCAAAACTCAACAGTCAGAGATATCTGAAAAACATTGCAAATATATCAGAAAATCTGAAAAAACAGAGTATCTCTTCATGCACGACTGTCAACAATCTTACCAGAACCTCTTTATCAACCACCGGAGCTCATGTGCCACAACACACGCTGCCACCGGAGTTCACGTGCCGCCGCTAGAATGCCACGCGCCGCCACCGAAATGCCACGTGTCGCCGCCGGAAATCACCAAAATGCCTCCTTTCAACCAGCAATCACCACAAACCCCACCGGACAACCAAAATCCATAAAGGGCTCGCGAAAACACCTCGAATCGCACCAGAAAACTTCCAAAAGCTTGCTATCACGCAATCTGCTTCATGGCAGTTTTCTCTTCTCCGGCCTTCTGGTTTCATGCACAGAACCGGCCGGCCAAGCTCCTCAATAGCTTTTGTCCTCGAACGGGAAAACAAAACGCACAAAAATACCCTCCTCCGGCAAACCCGACGCACACAGCCTTAAACCGTTGCGCAAACCGCCGTCTGGGCTTGTCCCACGTAGACCACCGTGCTGGCCGCACTCTGAACTAGCCGGAGATCACTAGTCGACTTTCTCCGGCACTGGGAATGGGTGTTCAACCCTCATTTTGATCTGATATAATCTAACCCCTAAAACCCTAACCCTAACTCTAACCCTAACCCTAGCTCTGATACCATGTAAAGGGTTAGGAAAGAAAAAATAATGAATAATTCTTATGTCTTTATTGAAATGAAAGTTAGGATATATATACATGTATACGGATTCCTATATGATAACCAACATAAATCACTCTAATTATTTTTTTTCTAATTACGTTTACATATTTAGAAAGATAATCCTATTATTATATATAGGGAATATTCTGTAATATTCTATCTAACACCTTAAAATCTCGTTTAGTTGGAAGGCTTTTTCACCTATTTCCTCGGTCTTTCAAAGAATCTGGATAATCCCATCAAAAATAATGTCCATTTTGGATTTCTGCAAGAAAATTACATCAAGATTTCATCTACTCATGCAACTCCTAATTACTTGTCTCTTCTTGTGGTCAATTATGCCCCTTACATTCCAAAAAAATGATGCGATCAAACATATTCAAGCCTCATGCAACACCCCCTCTCCTTCCTATCTCCTTTCTTCATGTCATCATAATTAATGGTAGTCTGCAGCCTCCTCAATTCTGGAGCACTCCACCCCTATTTATTTTTCACTTTTGCCTTTAGTGCCACACCTCTCGTCTTCTCCTTCCTTCTTTTCCCAATCTCTTTAAACAGCTCTATAGCCTGCTCATCTAATCCATCAAAAGTGACCCCAAGCATGGTACTAATCCACTAAATATTTCATAAGACCCATCTTGAATTTTCTTCTTCAATCAAGTCCCCAATCCTCTCCCCCCACATCTTCTCCGCTATTAGTTTGCATTTTGTACTACAAGCACAATTTCCCTCCTAGGAGTAGTGACTGTTGCCGCCTCATATGTTGGGACCATTGTCAAAGTCCGTGGAATCTCTTCCTCCCCGGACGCGACCGCAATCCACCACAGCAATTTCAGTTTCGCGACAATTGTGAAATTAGCATATGGCAAAGTTGCTAGGCTTGGTATCACGGTGAATTGTTGAAGGATCGCAACAATTGTGATGGAAGCTAATACCTCTCACTATATCCATGGCAATAGCTGAATAACCACCATTCGGGTCGATTTTTTTTAGGCTTGGGATTCAGGTTTGAACAAAGAGGAAGAGTTAGATTTTAGTTTCTAAGTGTTCCGAAGAAAGAAAGAAATTAGGTTTTAATTCTTTTTATTTTTAATAATTCAAATATTATTCTATTAAAAAATAGAATTGTATGTATTATATATTACATACCATCCGCAACCATGTGGCGGCTTTTAAGCAAAAAGAGAAGTGACGTGGAGTTGATGTAAATGGCATCTAATGACTAACGGCAGCGACCAAGGCGAGCTGATTTGTAATAGTCTTTCAAAGTTTAAGTTCTATTTGAACAAAAAAAATACTACAAAAGGCTATTTTGAATAAAATGTGATAGTACAGGGGTAAGTTAAGTAATTATCTTTATATATTACATATCTAAGATCTAGAAATTGAATGAGAATAAAATAAGTTTAAAACAAATATAAAGTATATCCTGCTATATTAAAAACAATAAAATAGCACCGGTATCATATGAAACTACAAACGTGCTAGACTGATCTCGCAGCTTTTACTTTTAACAAAGAAGATTACAGTGTCTCTGAGCAGTTATAAACAAGAATAAATACTATAAATGCACAAGAGGCACCAAAAGACTTACAGGAATTCCAAGATATGCACTATGAAGCTTTAATTGGTGCCGAACATGAGTGGCTCCTTCACTACCAGTTGCAAGCCTTATTTCTTCATTACTCCATCTATATATCCATGGTCTTGAAGCAGACTTCCAAGAACTGCAACAAACATAACCAATGAACTAAAAGATTGCACGTCTACCAGAGATTTGACACAATCTTCTGATAATTAAGAAGGCTGCTGAAACCATATGAAAGCTCATATTGTCCTGCTTTATAAAGCATTATACAGTTAATCCTTAAAAAATTTAGGAGTCAAATAGGAAACGAGAACACAACATAGATGAAATGATTGAATAAAAATAGTATTATAATTCCATGTCAATCATATGTCCAATTCAACTTATATGTGTTTGTGATTCTTCTATTGAAAAGTGGGCATATAGTTCCATAATTGTAGAGTTGAAATATGACCTCAGTTATATTTAGTTAAATATATCAAATATATAAATTGTAACTATAGCCAATATATTAAACAATTAAATATAGAAATTAAATGAGAGTAGAATAGAATTCAAACAAACTGAGCTCCTATCATATGTAAAGCTGATACTCTAATTTAGACTATCAAAAAGCAACCTCATGCAGGGACCACATCCATGGATAGGATAGATCTTTATATGTTCCAACATCACTTCAACAATGTCTATGCTAGTTTTGGTTATCCATGCATGACTGATATTTAATTACTATGTTAACTTGAATAAATGTTACTTGAATTGAAACTTAGCATTCAAATCCAACTGACACCAGAAATTAAATGGGGAAAAATTACCAAGCTGCGTTTATATTTTCAGATCTTAAATGATTAAATCTTGGGGGACATTCAATCTGCCCTGAAATTTTTCTACGATCATGGAGACGGATGTCCAACTGTGCAGTTCAAGCAGCAATGTAAATAAAAGATGAAAAAAAGTAGAATACAGAGAGGCATATGGGCAAAAAAACAGAGCTACTTGACTCTATAATTGAGTAAGTACTCACCTCAGATGATACGACAAACTGATATATTGCGCTCTGCGAATGACGTGTGTAGATTAGCAATAATGCTAAAAGCAAAATTTTCAGGTACAGCAAACGTTTACTGTAATTAATTAAATTGCAAACCTCACCTGTGGAATGCTATTTAGATCCCCAGCAAGTATCACAGGGATGTTTCCCCATTCTTCTGAAAGCTTGTAAGCTTTTTGGAGAAACAATCTGACCTAGAGTTTGACATATCAAAATTATATTAGCACTGGTGAATTGATTAAGTATTTTATTGTTTCCATTTTCAAAATTCATGTGCTTATACAACGTGTTTAAAAACGCACTTTGAAGTGTGTTTATGAAGTAATAAGTACAAAAAGAAAAATTTTAAAACACTAAAAGCAACATTTTGAAATTTTTAAAGTTCATTTCCACTCTTTTTTTTTTCAAACCATTAATTAACTTATACGTCTACATGTAGGAAAAAGATGTAAATTCAATAAATAATAAAAACTAAAAAAATATCTTCATGTAGCAAACAAAGTCTAAAGTTCTTCGCACATGCATTTTTCTCTACACGAAGAACTAAGTGCAGTCCTAAAGAAAACCAATGTGAAAGAGGGCATACAAACTATAAATAAACCAATGAAAGTTAAAGATCCTCAGCAAAATAATCCCATAGGATCAAACGTTTTAGCAAAGCTTTGAAGAGACCAAATGACTTTATACTGAGAGAATCTTTCCAACTTTAGGAACTTGTGAGTAATTAATACCTGGCCCAACTTGATGTCTCCACGATTTGGGTTGAAGAGGACATGTATGTTCCCAACCAATATGCTCCTACTTTGAGTGTGTGATTTCCTATACATGCGAACATATGTAAGTGTGATCAATCGAGCTGTATTATCACTAACACAGATAACTGGATAAATTACAACCTAGATTAGTTTTTCCTTCAACCATAAACTAACAAAAAAGTCAAAGTTGCTCATCATGAGCAATTGAAAGAAAAATTTACTTCGGGACTTGCAAACATAACTCAGACTCTGATTGCTCCTGGTTCATCTGTTGAAGATAAAGGGATGAAATAGGTGAAATAGGTGAATGCACAAACAAATTAGAAGTAAAAATCACTATGATATCTCCTTCCATGACAAGATATATCTGTATATTTTACCTGAACAATATGAAAACGTCTCAATCAATCAGGGAAAAGTTAGATTGTTTAAAAATATATTAAACCAAAAGATAAAACATATTTTCTCAAAACAAGACCAGGAAAGTCTTCGAAAAACAACTTGTGCAATAACCTATGGAAAAGGAAGGATACAAGATTGACAGTGACAATCAAGGATTTGTTGGAACAAAAGATTGCATAATTATATAGTTGCAGCTGATGAACTGACCACACAAGATTAACCAAAAAGAAGCATGACCATAAAATCCATGCTTACGCTCTTACCACACAAAAACCATTCTTCTACTCCCAATATCAGTTCATTTCTACTTGCAATAATTTTCAGTATCATTGTTGCACACTATAGTTCCAAACTGCTAAAAATCAGGTAGATTTAAACATTAGGCACCAGCTAATCAGCTCATTACTTAATATATAACATTTGCATCAGCAAAACTTGCTAGTGTCAGCACAAAAACTCAAAAAAAATTCCAGAATAAGATTAACAGCTTAGCTTCTAAATTGAATAAATGAATTGTTAGTAACTACAAATATATCAAATTGACAAATTGCAAGGGTATAGGATGTTAACAAGGAATGCATTTTTACCTAGTGGATGTAGTGTTTGCATTACTTCCTCGCTGGAGATAGAATGTTAAGAAGGAAAAAAAAAAATAGTCCCAAAGCAATTTGAACCTCTGCATACCTCTAAAATGCAAAGTTGTGCGACATTGTCACGAAGGCCAAAACTCCGGAACTCAATGTTTTCTTGATATAGTAGAGTAAACCTGCGTATAACATGTACCTTGCTAAAACTGAATATTGGAAATAAAGATAAAAATTTTGAGTGGAAATTAAAACACAAGCCTAGTCAAACAATCTGTTGCAGTCCCAAGAGATCAAATTTAGCCAATAGGGTCATGCTAATATATTCTGGTAAGAGAAGTATATTATTCACAGGGCATCATGTTGAAACCTCATGTTACGAAAAATGATATCAAATGCCTAAGATCCACGCAATTCATTTAGCCAATAGCACAGGAGAGAGGAACACAAATTTTTCTTCCCGGTTTCAAGGTAACTAGGAAAGGTCTATCAAGAAAACTAGCAGGAATTGTAAAGGGAATTACTTCTAAACCCAAGCAAGGAGAGATGCAAGAACTACAAAATTTAATCATTAGAAATTGCAGTGAGTAATATGCATTTAATTCTCTAAACGACACGAGAAACCTTACAGCTTATCTTTCCAGAATATAGCACAACCATCACAGGCTTCACCCGTGCGACCCTGGAGTAGAAGATAACTCAATGAGCAGGATTAACAAATTACCACTTGATAATTAAAAGGCTTGACCAAGTTGATAGGTGGAAAAAAGAAATTACATGTACCTTGAAAACACCTCTGAAGCCATCTTTTTGAAGAAGATCATCTAAATCTTGGAAGCGATCAACCTCCTGCATCCGTGTGAATGACTGAGAATGCAACTCAATAAAGGAACATTGTTGTATGTTGCACGTCATGAATAATATAGTGGCCTATTGGGAGATGCCATGGTGCTCCAAAGGCATTATATCTCTGTGTTAAATTTCTAATATTTCATGGTACCTGCAACTTTGTATAGTAATCACCTAATATTGTGTCTTTATGTGGTTACTACACAATGTCAGCAATTACACAAAGTTACATAATTACTATGAAACGTTATAAAATTCTAGTGAGATATGAAGCCTCTGAAGCTTCACAGTAGCACCCCATCATCAGTACCAAATATCATTTATTAAGCAATCATTGGCTAATGGAATTGATATATATATCATATTTAATGCAGAAAAAACAAAAGTCAGTTCCATGTTGAGCTTCCATCTGGCTAGTGATATTGATAGATGTACGAGTAAAAAAAAAGATTATACTATCATAGAATATAGGTGTCTATGCATGTGTATCATATTGGCACTAATCTCTCCAACATATATCCCTCACATTTTTTGAAAAAACCATTCTAGTATGATCTTTCTTCTTTAGGACATGCACCATTGAATGTTGAGGATGTGCAAAAGCCTCATGTTAGAAAACTTGTAATGACATGCTGATGTATGGTGGATAAGTAAATAACAGATGTCATGTATTGAAAATTTTTCAATCCCAATTTATAGCAAAATACCAACACAAAGAGAAACAAGTTGAGCCATTATAAGGTGAAAAATATAAATAACTGCAGCTACAAAGGCTATTAAATTTGAATTGTGAAATATCCACTCAAAAAACCAGCCCACGATAACATTCGTCAATATAAATATCTAAACATACTTGATCTTAGGTACATTATAAACAAAGGACTCATGAAAATTGCAATCCTTTAGTTTAAACAGTTGAAGCCATGAACAAGAAATAACACAGATATTTCAAGGGGGATACATTGTGCTTGTTATGATCAACTAAAAGACTCCCGTGACCTGCCCACAAAGAAACAAATTCCTTCCTATAATCTAAAAAATCTTTTATTGTTACCGGATTAAATGAGTATTCTCAAACTTGCCTGAAAACACAGCACATTTGCTGTGTAATGATTCATCTCCTTACATATGAGGTGTTTCCTTGTATCCCATTCCAAGAATTTGGGTGGGACATTAAAGTACAAGTCCGGATGTTTTGATGCATTTTCAACACCAAGTATGTTATACGAAGCAACAACAACTTTATCTGCAGAATAAAAGAGGTAATTAAGCCAATTTTCTTCACTTTTATCTCAAAAAAAAAAAAAAAAAGACATTGCTAATTCCACCTAATCTTATATGAAGAGAGTAATGCTTGACATGTTAAATGATCCAACAATCAACTTAGAAGGACCTTGTTTATCATCAATCTAATAAAAAATACACAGAACCATCTTCTCCACAAGAAAAAAAACTATTCGAGAATAAATTAATTAATGCTTTATCATTTAATGATGGGCCGAAGAAAAGAGAACTTCGAAAATTCGCAAAACAAAAAAAGAAGTTCAATGCTAAACGTTAAGCGACATGAACTTTCCTATACAAAGCCATAAAGCTCTTAAGAATTCTACAGATAATGAAGATATAAAACAGTTCAAACCTCGGAATGAGTTTCCATACTAAATCAGATACCTTTGCGATATGAGAAATCCCGGGAAGAGAAGACCCACTGGCGAAATCCATCGATAGGACGCGACTTCTTTTTCTTCAGCCCCTTGTGCCCTCGGAATGAGGAAGAACAGCAACGGATAGGCTCGAATTTGTTCGAACAATTAAGGGTCGGGTACGGGTCCGGTTGTAGGGTTATAGTTTCTTTCCGTCGATGGGCTAACGTTCGCTTCTTTGCTTTAGTATCATCTTCCCGAGATTGCTCAGAGATGGAGGAATGTTTGCGCTTAGTGGTGGCGGGTGAGTTTTTCTCCGGCTGTTGTCGGCGGTGGCGTACTCTCATGTCGCCGGAATATGGGCCGTGAGGCGGCGCGTTTTTTGATCAAATTTTTCGGTTCCCGGTTGGCAGGAGTAACTGTTTTCAAAACCAGGTGGCAAGTGGATGGGTGGGTGTCCGCACCGGTGTAAATTAAATATATTAATTTAATTATGTTTAATTTAATTTCAATTAGAAGATTATGTTAATATCGTATATATTAAATCAAATAAAAAGATAAAATTTATATATTATACATGTATAATTATTTGACTATTATGCATAATTATATAATTAGTAATATTTAACTTGTAGGCTGCATAAATTACATATTATTTATTAACATCTAACCATTCATCTTTATTAGAAATGAATATGATTATATTAAAACTATAATTACGAATATATATTTTTAAAATAATTTATAAATATAAATTTTTAGATAAATTTATTATAAATATAAATTATATATACTTTGTCAAAATTATAACACAAACCAGCATGTGATCTTTATTTAACTGAATTTATTGTTTATTACTATTAAGTCATTAGTTATTTTAAGTGCTTTTAAGTATTTGATTTTAGTTCCTATTATTTAAAAAATTGTTGAAGATCTCTTAGTCGACAGAAAATGAAAAAATATAATTTGGTTACTAAAAAGTTAGTAGTAGAGAATAAAGAAACAAAGGTTGGTTAGTGAATAAGTAAATAGTAGATAATAAGAGAATAATGACTTGATTAATATAAAAAAATCAGTAACAGATAATAAAAAATTACAATTTTTATTTACATTGATCGTATACCTATATAAGGTAATTTATTTGCATCAAATAAAGTTATTTATGCGTAGGTTCACTTCTTATTTTACGATATATTTTTCATTAACTACGTTTTTATTTTTATTTCTATAATATATATGTAACGGCCCCGGAAATTTAAAATGAAATATGTGTATTAAAAATGTCAAATGCGGAAGCGAAGTCAAAATTTCGTTTAACATCCCTTACACTAAAACCAAAAACGTGCTCAAAATATAAAAGATCAAACTAACTAAAAGAGAAACTCGAAAGTAAAAGCTATGAATATGACTATGGAGTCTTTAGGCGTCCCCTTCGTCGTCTTCCTGCGGAACAGGCTCGGGAACAATGTCTTCCTGATTTGAAATGATTAAATAAGGAATGAGCTACACTAGCCCAGTAAAGACATCACGATATCTCACCGTCACGGAGGTAAAGGTGGGTAGAAAACACAAAAAGACCAATGAAGCATAATTTACCACAAATCCTTTTATCAATAATAAAACCTTTATCATCCACTTACCTCGGTGAAATTCATAAAACAATATACGAAAGCAATAATATTATCATCATCATGAAATTATATAAACTGTATAACATAATACTTATCACGCCTTTTGTAATTCAATCATTACACAACATATTTTTTCATCTTTTACCAGCCTACTAGTATCCATGGGGATTCATAGGGGTCCCGCTACCCGTGAACCCTTAACACTTGTAATTAGATTCCATGGCCGTCCCCATACCCCGTCCGGTATGGGCACCAAAACTACAAACCTCAATACCCTGTCCTGTATGAGGGTGAAACGGGTCGTCCCCATACCCCGTCCGGTATAGGCGCTAAAACACATAGGGTCTCCATACCCCGTCCGGTATGAGAGACCACAATCCCGGTGGGGTTCCCTACGGACTCGATCCGTCCACCATCTCCTAGGATATCTAGTCAGGCTGATCACATTATACAATTATCAATTTACATAACCTTTCATTCCCCTTTTCCTCAGTCAGCATCATCAATTCACACACAAACAAGCAAAACAGTAATTTATGCCAAACAAGACAACATATAGCATCGGTTTCTCAGTCATTCAACCCATAATCAATAAAACAGTAAAATATGCACACGAAACAATGAAATGAAAACATCAGACCTCATACTGCATTTAAAACTATAAAATATGCCAAATAACAGTTAACCGACAAACACACTAGACTCGGGCTACATTAGCGACCTTAAGCAATTTCACACATTCGTTGATTCAAGAATTACCGTTTTATCATTATTGAACTTTAAGACCGTGATAGGAAATAGGGTGAGAGGTCCTTACTCGTTTCAGGGTCCAAACACGGCTTCACAGTGCGCCTACAGGCTGTCCCTAATTTTTCTTGAATTTTTTCCGGGGAATTGAAACGCACTACTGGTACCTGCATGTGTTCCAAAAAATCCGAAATTAGACCTAGGGCCCCTTTCGACCAATATCACAATTCCGGCACGGCGGCTCCGCCGTGCTCCAGCGACGGTGCCGCCGCAAGCGGCGGCGATTCACCTCGGGTTGGCCGTTTTCGGCCGTTTCCTGTCTAATTTGGCCACACTTACATCGGTCCCTGTGATAAAACAACCCTAGGGCCCTCGGGGGGCCAAAAAATACGAAAAACTGAAGCTTACCGGCGGCGGTGCTCTCGGGTGCGGCGGCTCTCTGGCGGGGTTCGTGTTTTGGTGATTCGGCTCCGATCAACCTGTAGAGAAAAGAATGGTAATCACGGTGATATAAAAATTGCATCAAACGGAGGCTGGGAAGGACCTCATCGGAGGCAAAAATCGAGGAGGGGCGCGGCGGCGCCGCTGGGTTTTGGCCGTGTTTTCAGGCCGTTTGGCCGGGATTTTTGGCTCCGATTTGGCCACAGGGGAATTCAGCGTGGAAAAACGAGTCGGGGGTATGAAATTACCTCGATCGGCGGTCGAAAATCTCCCCGGTGCAGCGGCGGGTGGCGGCGGCCGGCTCCTCCGGCTTCTGGTTTCGTCTTCTCCGGCGAGGGCAGGCGGCTAGGGTTTTTGTGGTCAGGTGTGGGGGTTCTATTTATACCCTTTTGCCTTTTGATCTTAGCTGTCCATTTTGATTTAATATGGGCCGTCCCTTTTTAATTGAATCTGGGCCGTTCGTGCGCGTGCATCTGGGCCGTCCGTGTGCACGCTTGATTTGGGTCGTCCGTGCGTGCGGGGACGCATCTGGGCCGTCCGATCGCGCGCACGTGGATCGCCAACGTGGCCCGTCCCCGGGTCGACGTGGTCTTGCCATGCGGCAGGTCCTGATTGGCCAGGGCTGCTGACTGGGCCGCTGACGTGATTGCTGACGTGGTGTTTTTTTTTGAATTAAACTTAATAAATAAAATTAATAATAAAATCTCAAAAATGCCCAATTGTTTGGGCGTTACAATATACGTATATTTTTTTTACTGTGAATTTTTAATTGAGCGTCATATTATCATTTCAAAATAATAGAAATTATTTTTTTATTCCAAATGCTTGCAATTTTCTTTATGAGAGATTTTAAAGTCTTCTGTATAAGTTTTTTTTAATATATTTATCAATTTTAATATTTTTTATAAGAAAAAAATCTATACTTCCAAATTTTATCAAACGCATTAATTTTTTTTATTTTATTTGAGACTGAGATCCTAGATTTTAATTCATATTTATTAAAAATAAAAGAAGTAATGAAAAAACTAAACACCCCTTAGGTCAAAAGTTCATAAGTATTCAATGTTTATTGTCTTGTAAAATCTCTTTTGGGTGTTATCTTTTTGTTTTGATAATTAAATAAAAAAATTAATTTGTATTAACCATCACTTGAGAAATAATAATTATACTTTTAATTTAGTTTAATAATGATAATAGTTGTATCATACATAGTTCATCTAATGCAACTCATAATCCATCATTTTATGCTCTAATTTGTATATAAAATATACTTTTTTTATGAATGATGGATGAATTTTTTCTGTTCTCTAAAAAATCATGGATTTTTTGCGTATGGAACATGTGGGTTTGAATGTTTGTTACTAAAGAAATAAAGAAGTTCATATCACCTGGGTACTCACGTAGGGATTCTGTCGCAGTTTAGCCGCGATGAACAAGAACTAGCAAAAACTAAGACGCAGAATATTCGCTATCTGCTTATTTAGCGACGAATAGTTCATTTTTCCGCCGCGAAAACTCTGACTTCTTTTGTTTTTAGCGTATCTTCAAGTTTCGCTCAATGAGTTTTATATCTGGGTTTATTATCAGTATCACACTAACAATTAATACATCCAATTTAAAAATCCAACACCCAAATGGCCAATATCTATCTATTTATGGTTCTGTGAACATAAACAATGAAAATTTGTATGTATGTTCATAATACATACAAATTTTCAATCTCACACTTTTCCTCAATTTGTAAATCATCCGGATTCTCCATGCTCCCCCAGATTAGGTAATTGAAAACCAAGTCTCAACTCTCCAAGAATCTAACCTCTGTCACCCATTAATGCCGCACCTAACTTAGGCCTTCAGCAGAACTATTATTGCAGAGAAACAGAGAAATTACGAGAAAAGGACTAGGATCTTCTCTTCTTTTCGCCATTAATAACCCTACCCAGAACTTCAATTTCTCTCTCGTAAACAAAAATGAAGTACCAATTTCAACTCATAGTTTTCTCAGCTATAATATCTTTTATATTCTCAAAAATCCCTTCAGCACCTGCGAAATCTGTGATTGAACCATGCAGTTCTTCAGATTCTTGTACCTCTCTTCTCTCTTATCTTCTCCCTTACGACTCCAAAATCTCCGAAATCGCTTATCGTTTTCAACTCGACATTTCTGATCTCTTAGCAGCTAACTCCATTACTCCCCAAGTGAGCAGCGAGCTGATTTTGAAATCCAATACCCTTCTGAGGATACCCATTTGGTGTCCGTGCACAGACGGGATCAGAAGGTCGACGTCGACGACATACGAAGTCCGTCCGGCGGACACATTAGAATCGATATCGGAGGGATTTGGGGGGCTGGTGAGTGCAGAGCAGATTGGGGTTGCGAATGGTGTGGCGGAGGAGAAGAAGAAGAAGAAGCCATTGATAAGCGGTGAGAGTCTGGTGATTCCATTGCCGTGCACTTGCTTTAACAACAGCAATAACGGGTTGCCGGCGGTTTACTCATCATACGTTGTGCGGAGAGGAGAAAGCTTGTCGGCCATTGCTGAGATTTTTGGCAACACTGTTGCAGAGTTGCAGGCTGTAAATGGGCTGACCCGGCCCGTGGTTGAGGATGGAGATATACTCTCCGTGCCAATTTCAGGTTTGGTTAGTCTTTCAACTCTTCGTTCATTACATTATGTTCTTTTTTTTTTTTTTAAATGATATTTTTCTACAGTTTTTTCACTTATATAAATTCATATATATAATATCTATACACCAAATAATAAAATAATATAATTAATTTCTTAATAAGAATGCAATCTAATTGGGATTCAAACCCAAAAATACAGGAAAGAGTATGATTAATATTACAGAATACAAAGTTTAAATAATATTTTATTAGAAATAAGAGGAAAAAAAAAGTAAAAAATAATAGAAATACTAAAATTTTAAATTTAGAATTGTCAAGAGAAATCTTTTAAGTACATTGTTATATATATAGATATTATCACACTTTTAAAATATGTATCATAATTAAATCTAATTTATAAATAATAATTAAATGTAAGACAAATTATTTTAAAAAATATACATAAAAACAATTATTTTAATGTGTAAAGTATTTAAATATAAATATATTTAATTTTAATACATAAATCATATACAAAACTCAAAAAATTATATATTTATAATCTCAAGTAGAAAATTTTCTTAATTTATAAATTATTATTTTTAATGTTAAAAATGATAATTATTTTGTATGGCAGCATGTTCATCAACAAATCTGAATTGGCACAATGAGAGTCTAATAGTTCCAAATGCATCCCATGCTCTCACCGCCAACCGTTGCATCAAATGCATGTGTGGACCAACTGATCTCAAGTAAGCTTAATTAATTAATTAATTATAATTAATTGAAAGTTAAAGCGTACAAAAATTGGAGTTTATAATTAAATTAATTATAGGTGGATTTGATGGTGATCAGTTTGCGATGTTTGGCATCTGGAATTGTCACGTCTTGCTCTCACCTACAGTGCAAAGGGTCTGACATGTTCATCGGCGATTATACGTATAACAAGTACAGCACAAATCTGCAGCCAAACACAACCCTCTGCAATGTCACTGCTTGTGTCTATCGCGGCCATTATGGCCGCAAAATCTTCAGAAGGTAAATTACTTTACTTTACAATCTTTACAAGTATAGTTGTTGAAAATAATAATTTGTAAAATTAAGAGAATTTTTTTTTTATTATATAATTTATGTATTATATATATATATAAGTATTTGTATTTTAAAATTTATAAATTATTCATTTATTAAATTTAAATTTGTGTTTTTTGAATTTTTTTAGATAATTCATTTATTAAATTTAATTATAGTTATGAATTAAACTAAATTATAATTTATGTAATCAGAATTTTAAATTTTGTATTAATGTATATATATATTTATGTACTTTAAATTTTTTTATGACAGACCGTAAAATTTAAAATCAAGTCTTTTCCTCTTTCTCTTATTTTCAACAAAATATGTTTTTTTTTTTTTTTCAAATTTTCCAATAATATCTTCATATATACATGGGTACATACACGCACATAATATATATATAAATATATATGAATCTCCTCATAAACCCTAATCACATAATTTAAGGCCATGTTTGGGGACACGTCTAATCTTTTTATTAGAAAACTCCATAATTCAATCAAGCCAGGATATGCATGGCCTTCTAATTATTGTTGTTTTATTGCAGTTTGGTAAATTATTCTCAGATCCACTGCCCCAGTAATAGTAAGTAACCTGCATCAGTTTCTAATTTATATATATGGACAAGCTATAGTTTCTCTATTGTGGGTTTGATTTAATTATAGTTTAACTAATTTTGTGGTTAATCTCCATTTTTAAAATAAATTTTAGGACTAAACAGATCAAAATAGGAGGAAACAAACTCAACATCTGCACATAATAGTTTTAAAAACTAATAATTTTACTATGCTAAAACTAAGAAATTTATAGAAACTGAGATAAAACAACAATCTACTTTTTTCTTTTTTCTCAGTGTATGTATGTATGTATGTATGTATGTATGTATGTATGTGTATATTTTATATTGGAATCTGAACAATACAGAGACATAATTTTCATTTTGTAGGTTATGATAATTCGTCATCTTCATCAAACTCTTCACTGCCGTTGGTGATACTATCCCCATCTCCATCTCCTTCTTCTTCTTCATATCCAAACACGGATGGGACTGGCACAAATGATGGTAATAATTCTACATTAACCAAACAGAATCCTAATGATTCTCATAGTCACGGCAGATTATTGTCCACTCAAGCTTCAATCTTTTACTTGCTTTTATTGCTTTTGGAACTTCTCCTTTCTTTTATCTTCTGTTCTTGATTGTATTCTTCCTTTTAACATCAAAATTTCGTATTTCTTCAAATTGGTATTTTGTTTAGGAGAAAGATTAGTACTTACTAGGGTTTCGCTCGAAGAAAATGTTTCTCAAATTTGTATTATATTGTGTTTGGTTTAAGTTTTATTTCGTTTTCATTAGATAAATACATCTTAGTTACCATTTCCGTCTGTGATGCATGATTATAGATTAGATATTGGATGCTCTCTGTATTGGTTTCTGAAAAGGCAATTTTGTTTGGATATTCAATGATCTTTGTCAACAGCTCCTTTTGAAGGGAAACAAGATATTCTTTTCAAGGAAAGAAGATTTTTTATATGACTATTGTTTTAGTTGTGTCATTAAACGTTACAACATTTTCTGTCTCTTATATATGTATAAACAATCTCTTTTTAACAAATATAATATCTTACATATAACAACAAGAGAGAGCTATATAAATATGTAGTACAGATAACTCAAAAGTTTCTTTTTAAAGTTTTTTACATGTAAAAAGGTGCTTGGTTTCTTTTCTTCTAGTTGTATTTAACTGCATGTAGTCTAATAATTATTTTATTTTTTTGATGATTTTGTAACTTATAATCTAATCTTTTATCATTTTATATAAATACTATTATTTTTTTTAAAAAAAATTATTGTATCAATTTGCAAACAACATCTAAAGTTTAAGATTAAAAAAATTAAAATTTGATAAAAAAACTCAAAAAAAATTATAAGATAACATCTCGAAAAGGCAGCTTATTTTTAGTACAATGGCAAATATTATATTGAATTTCTTGCATTAAAATTCTATAAATATTGGGTTAAAAGTAGACTAAACTATATAAGGAAAAATATATATTATAATAATCTACCCCAAAAATTTGAACACAATATTACTTGAATGGTTTTATAATATTAACATGGAAGAAACAAAAATTAAGAGATAATAATATCTTATACGGTTGATTTTTATTTAATTTTTTTTTTTTTAGTTTTGCGAAATAGATATACATTGTTCTAAAATTGGAACAGGTGTCAAATGATAATTAGCAGATAAAATATAACCATATATGAAAGTTGATTAAATATCAAGAGGAAGATATGTTTTACATGCCATCCTCATCAGGTTGATAAGAACTCTAGTACTAATCAACATGTAAAAAATTAGACAAGTCAATCGGGAATATATGATGCCGTTATATATGGGCACTTACATCCATCATATATATACGCATACATCTATATATATATATAGTATATAGCTGTACCATGTATCAACATAATAATTACTGCATATTTCGCTGTACAATTCATTTGGTAAATTACATAGAAGGTTATAAACATAAGCAAAAGAGTAGACAATTATATTTTTAAAAACTGTGGATTTAATTACTATAAGTTGATCAGTCCAAGAATTTGATTCTTGTAACTTTATATCCACAAAATTAATGTGAAGAAGTAGTATGTTACTTTTAAAATTATGTTTACAAAAAATTAATTAATTTTGATATAGAAAAAAAAATATTAGCTTAGTCATTTATTCTAATCCTCCTAAACTATTGATAATTATATCTATATATTTTTTTAATAAATCTGTTATTAGTTACATATTACACATATATTAATCATAATATGTTGTAAATAAACTTGCAAGTAAGAACATATTTACAATATAATTCATTCAATTAAATAGTGGTCAAGATAAGTATATCTATAATTAAAATTCAAACACTAGACATTTACCCAAATAATATATTAATTAAGAATAAACTTTGTGAAGTAGGAGTAAGGTAGAATATTTTTCTTTTCTTTTTTTTTTTTTGGGCACAAATTAATAAATATTTCCCAATAAAGAACATAAAATGGTGAAGAGAAAAAAAAGAAGCCGCGCGCAGCTTTTTGTGGTTAAAAACAGACGAGAGATCACTTGAAGATAAGGAAAAAGGATTGCTCTTTATCAAAATAAGGATGAATTCCCCGCTCATCTGACCGTTCATTTTGTTTACTTCGATTCCCACGGCTTACGTGTACGGCCGAGATCAAAACCAGAATTCATCAGCTCAGGTCGAGCCACAAATTTCTATACGTCCCTATCTGCCATGCAAATAAACTGGAGGTCTCTGTAATCTCTCCTCTGTACATTTTCTCTTACAGAGAGAGAGAGAGAGAGAGAGAGAGAGAGAGGAAGAAGAAGGTATGACCACATGAACGTTGAAAGCAACAAAGGGGGGGGACCTCAAAACAAGAGTTATAAAGGATTACAGGAATAATTGAAGTATAAAGACAAAATCAACATAACCCAAAGTGAAAGAGATTGATTTGGAAATGAAAACCCTAGCTAGCTTTTTGCTATGGAGGACCCACAAGGAATCCTGCCATGAAACCTGTTGGCCAATGGGAGTTGAGAGATTAAGATGAACATGAAAGTTTTGGCCAATAAACACTGAGATAAGAACCACTCGTGGGTCCCAAAAAGCAAAATCAACCTCGAGTCTCCCCTCTCACCCTGAAATTCTGAAAAAATAAATTACAATTTCAAATTCTAAGAGAAAATGGGAAATTACAATATTACTCCTATGACAGATGAAATGATCTATGAACAGTTTAACTAAATGATAATTGACCATTTTTGGTAAATATTTGAACTGGGTAAAAAATTGTAGAGGTGTTTATACAAAAATTTCAAATCTTTATATTCGATGGTAGGGTAGGTGAGAGTTGAGGCAGCCATAAAAAGCGCATGGGCTCTACATACACTCTTTCATGGCCACCTTGTTTCAAAGAGTCAAAGCAAAGAGTTGTGGGTCTTTCACACGCACATATACAATACAACAACAAAAATAATTGAGGGAATCAAGTTGTGACTCCAAAGTAAATCAAAGAGTCACCAAAACTTTTTAGAGATCTCATTTATTTCTTCTCTCTAATTCATTTCCTTCTCCTAAAACATTCAACAAAAAAAAAACAAGTCCTTTCCTCATACCCGCCAAAGATTACATGATGGACGATAAGAAAGCTGCAAATGCAATGGGTGGCAAGACAGCGAGAGCCTGCGACGGGTGTTTACGCAAGCGGGCTCGTTGGTTTTGCGCTGCGGACGATGCTTTTCTTTGCCAAGCTTGTGATGCTTCAGTCCATTCAGCGAACCAGTTAGCCAGTAGACACGAGAGGGTTAGGCTCCAAACGGCGTCGTCCAATGGAACAGTAGTATTGAATAGCCGCCATGAAAACTTGGCGAGCAGCTCACCGGCTTGGCACCAAGGCTTCACAAGAAAGGCAAGAACACCTCGACAACATCATAATCACAAGCACTTGTTGGCTCAGAAAGTTAAAGATGATGAGAAAACTATGAATTCTAGTACTGATCCTGTTGTTCCTGAGATTGGTAGTGAAGAGGGTTCGATGGAGTATGAGAATGAAGAGCAGATGCTTTACCGGGTGCCCGTGTTCAACCCTTTCGCAGAAGATCTCTGCAATATTATGACAAGTGAAGGATTTTTGGAAGAAGCTCCAATTGGAAATCACCATCATGAGGAAGATGGGAATATTGGTATTGATGATTATGGACATGAGGATCAGACATGCGAGCTGGAGAATCTTCATGGGTTTTTGCCGTCGGATATGGACCTTGCAGAGTTTGCTGCCGATGTGGAAAGTCTCTTGGGAGTCGGATTACTCGACCACGATTCTTGTGTGGATGTCAAGGATCTTGGGCTGGTAGATCATAAAGTGGAAAATGATGCTTGTTTTGGTGAGAAAATGGGGTTTGTGAAGGTTAAGGAGGAAGAATTGGAAGGCGTAATGAGAGGTGATTGTGATTTGAATCCTGGTTTTGAGCAAACATTGGAATGGAACTTCGACTGTGATTCTCCGGTGATAGGAGAAGAAGAAGAAGGAGATGAGGGGGAGGAGGAGAAGAAGAAGATTAAGAGATTGAGTGCGACTGTTAATGGTGACGTAAGTAGAGGGGAGGAGAAGAGGAATAACATATTCTTGAGATTAAATTATGAAGAAGTGATTACAGCTTGGGCTAGTCAAGGCTCCCCATGGACAACGGGAAGCCGGCCGGAGCTCAACCCCGATGATGGTTGGCCTCAATACGAGGTATTTTTTGAAAGATTGTTAATTAATTGCTATAGGAATACCAATAAGATGATAAATAAATTCATATAATTAAAATTTTAGTTTCACATTTATTTCAACAAACACAATATGAAATTAACTAATCGCATTTGCATAGTCTTCTAATTTGTTTGCAGATATATCTACTCATATTTCTTTGTCACTTCATTCTATATATAGTCCATGACTACAAATTTGATGCTCACCACACTAATTTCTCATATTACAAGTTTTATTGTGCTTAAATATAAGAAGCCACCTTAAATTTTTATCCAACTGAATTAAATAATATCTCTCTTATATTTGAATTGAATTATTTCAAAATGGTGTCTTGTCAGATCCCTCTAAGTTAAATTATTTGAGTACTAAGTTTTAATAATGATGTTTCATTTATGTAGAATGTAAAGTAAGTCACATTGATCAATTTATGTAAAGTTTTTTCATTATATGTTTGTTTAATTTTATCATCATACATTGCAGGGTGTATGTTCAGAAAATATGAGATTCCTATACGGGGATGTGGGAGGTTTTGGAAGAGGCAACAACGAAGAAAGAGAAGCAAGAGTATCAAGATATAGAGAGAAGAGAAGAACTAGATTGTTTTCCAAGAAAATAAGATACGAAGTAAGAAAATTGAACGCCGAGAAAAGACCTAGGATGAAAGGTCGCTTCGTTAAGAGGAGTTCCTTAGGGAACCCCTATTCTTACCTCAATAACTAATTACATATATCATCAAGGGCTGGAAATATTTCTAAATTAGATAGTAATAGTTGATTGATTAAAATAAAGGGGATGTTATTAATAACTTGCAGTTATTGTTTTTTGAGTCTAAAATTACTGTGAGTTATCTTTCTTTTTTCCCTCTTTGTTAATAATATTTATACTCATTATAACTTCTTGATAATGTTTACTAGTACTAGAAAGTTAGGTTCATATATGTTGAGAAGAAGATAGCTTCTTCTTAACTTATTTAAATGATTGTGCGTTTTATATATAATAAGTTAGATTTTTATTTGATTTATTAGTCTGTATGTATATGTTGTGAACAATGTCTGTCTAATGTATGTCATGTATTTATAAATAAAGTTATGTATTTAGATCGTATTTATACATGTATTAATTGTAAGCTAGCTATAAGCTACATTTTATACATGGTTATTTTAATCTTTTTAAAAGAAGAAAGAATATTTCATTAAATAAAACGATTCACACATATGACTAAGGTTAAATATAGTAATACACATATAAGATTTAATATTATAGAATTAAGAGATACAGTAAAATAACAATCTTAAACAAGATGTCAGATGAAAGTTTGTAAGCATACAAAGAGGAACATTCATCACCCCTCAAACAAGTATTATAATTAAAACAAGTAAAAAATTTATCACTATTTTTATGCCACTCCCATGGCTTCTCTAGCATTGATAAGTAGAAGTTAAATACATTAATAGTCCAAATTAATATTAATTATGCTCGAATTAGTCATCGATTCCCATAGATATCAATAATGGTTGAAATCTATACTAGTCTAAGATCAATTGGCAACGGATGATGCTTCCATTTACACACAAAGCATGTATTTAAATAAGCATGTGAAAGCTTCATTGATCATTTCGACCAAAAGAAGAACAAACAGATCTACTTATATTCATCAAATATTTCTTTTTGTTATTCATGATTATTACTTCATGAATACATTGGACTATCTCTCTTTAATCGATACTGAAAATTTAATACTCCTTTGTATCATATTGATATGGTATAGTGATAGTCTATATTCATTGTTAAATTTATGATCATGTTAACCTATCATTACCACTTTGATTGTTTACCTTCGTCTAATTTTCTACAAAGAAAAAAAGAAAGAGAAAATTATAGTATGTGAATCTCTTGTTCCTATATGAAATATATAAAAGCAAAAAAGAATGTATTTTTCTGAAAGCAAAAAAACATTACATTTATATTTAGATTGAGTTCAATTCAATTTCAAATTTTATACATTATAATAAGAAAAAAAAATACAAAATAAAACTCATGTAAATTTAAATCAAAATAACATTTTAATTCTATGTATAATTAAATATTTATAGGTGTGGAAATTATTATTTATTAGTTTTTATATAACAAATGATTAAAATTTAAAATTAAATACAAATACAATAAATATTCTTAGCAGAAGCCAACAAATTCCCCTTCCCTTTCATATAATTATATTTTTTGTGTGGAAATATATTTGTAAAGCTTTATATAAATATATATATTTTTTTTTTGGAGTCGCAAACAAAAATTACAAGAGAAATTTTGTTGTCCCAAAGATCGAAGTTGACAGTCCATGTAATTATTAAGAAAATTTAAAAAATTACGACCATTTAATTATATGAACATAAATTAATTGTATGTATATAATTTCTTTTTTGTGAAATGGACTCATCGTATGTGAGTCCGACTTACGTGGACCACCATTATTGTCTGCAACAAAACCAATATGTAATCTGCTACGTTTCTAGGACTTTCGTTGTTTTCTTTTATATAAATAAATATATATATATATATATATATATATATATATATTGCTTTTTCAATATAATTCTAGTGCTCTAAAATTATATATATATATATATAAGGTTGTTAATTGGGCATCAATTTTTTTTTTTTTTTAAGAAAAAGTTATAAGCAAAGATTATATAGAACCATTATATAAATTATTATTATTATGACTATCTACGCATTAAATTTATTTTTTACAAAATATTTTTAATAGTATTTAATTAAAAGCATTTTCTTTTTATTTTAATTATTTTATAAATGTACAATTTTCATATATTTATATATAAAAATTAAAAAAAAAATCCAGCATGTAAGAAGATCCGGAAGCTATTTTACTTCCCAAATTTATTAAAATAAAAATAAATTACTCATTTGATTATTGATAATTAGAGTTGGGTCTGATCCAACATGGACCTGCTTGTAGGCCCGTCGACTTAGTCAAACTTATATATTCCCTTAAATTTAATTCGAACATATATTTGTGGTCAATACGACCGCGTTTTGTCAGAAAGCTCAATCTCAACAAAATTCAAGCATATACATATATATATATATATATATTATATAACATAAATGACATTATATGTGATGTAAAACAAACCATTTTTTTAAAATATAATTATTCCACTTAGATTATTGAAAACAATTATTTTATAATAAGTCTTATTTATTTAATCTTTATTTTTTTCTATAATCAAATTATGTGTTTGTAAGTAATTACAAAATTAAAGCACGTGATAACTATATAACATATTCGATTTGAATACGTGATGATAAGATATTTATATGCGTCAACTAAAAATAATAATTCAATTTTAACTTTAATTTATTAGACAATAATAGATTATTTCTATAAAAATATTATCTGTAAATATTATAAATTTATATTTATTATCTTATCCTATATTATATTTTTATTAATTTTTATATTAAAATATATTTTTTTTGAAATAAAATTCAAGAATCATCGTTTACTAGTGAAGGTAGATAACCTAAGCCCTCGTCTAGCACTAATCATACCCGAATTTTGGGTCAACACTAAGTCAAATATTTACAAGTTATCGAAGCCTCTAATATATCATATTTCTCCTCATTAACATGTCATCTTTAACATTATCAATTTCATAATATTTAATTTTTGTAATAATGACTTAACATTATGAAATTATCTAAATATTTTAAGGAATACAAAAAAAAAAAATTGTGAGGGTGGTGTTTGAATAAATTATGTAAATATAATAAAAATGACTATTAAATTTGATTCATAAATAATTTTTTACATCATCATCGATCTCTAAAAATTAAAATATAAGTCCAAATTTTTGCATAATAACTACGAAATTAAAGAATAATTAAGAGGCACTTCAACATCTAATTCTAAAGAGTAAGAAAAAAATGAATAAATAAAAAATGGAAACGATGATAATAAGCAGCAGCAGCGGCAGCTTTTTAAGGATGAAGAAAAGAATCCAAGCAACCTGCGCGCAGGACAAATACTAAAATTTCACAGCCTCGTAACTCAACAACTTGGTCTTGTCACCAAAACCTATCAACCTCCTCTCTCCTACTGCCTTAGTCTTCTTAGGTATTGCTGTGATTTTGAAGTACATCTTGACCGTCCATTTTACATGACGAGAAAACCAATCGACGGTTGGGGTTTACTTGCTGCTTAAAACATTTGACTGTTTCTTGTACTTTTTTTATTCTCCTTGGTACTCGTTTGTCATCAACCGTGATATGAAAAGAATAATTTTGCAAAAATCAATGTTTTTTTTGAAATAATATATATTTAGTATTGACGCAATAATGATCTTATCACTCGAATAAACAGAGAAAAAAAGAAAACATTAGATTAATAATTATTTGACATAAATGATTGATTAAAAAGTATAGATGATGCATGAATTTGAGAATTAGACGCAACAAGGTGAATAAGGACAAAACTTGTAGCAACCCACAAAATAAAATGAAAAGGAAAGTGAAAGATTCCATTGTAAGATTTACACACACATACCTACACACATGGTATTTTAGAGTACATATCCAAACAATATTAAGGAAGCAAAAGTGTATCTTATATCTTGAGGCAGAAAATATTCATAAAGAGAAGCAAGGAAGAGGAGCTGAGGAGCTCCTTTCAGCCCAATACGGAGGACTGAGATGTGGGTAGAGCTGCCATCTCATGCATAAGGCTATGCTTAATATTTCTCAAACAGAAACTTCCAGTCATCAAATTTGAGCTGCCATCTTCAAGGACTTAATGTTAAGCTCAACCAAATGCATGGAGTGGGAGCAACTCCTTCCCCATACTTTGCCCGCCCATTGGACTGAAGGGAGCTCCTGGTTTATACTCATTTTTTTTTTTTTGTTATAAACTTACGCTGTAAGGAACTGAATCACAGTCATATTGACCCCATTTTTTCTTGCAGGTTTAAGTAGAGGAGCTAGAGCTTATACGTTGCAAGTGGAAGCTCGAATGATTCAGCAGTGACCTCGGTCCTTGAAGGAGCCAATGTGTGTGTTTATGTGAATATATACATGTATATACATATATACCAATTGCTTTTTTCCTTTTGAGGAACAGTCTACGGAGAACACTGGGTGCCTTTAAGTTTAACGTGTTAATGTTCACAAGTTCGTTTAATCTTGCTTTATAGCCCCATAATTTTTTGCAAATAATGTTTTTCATCTTCTTTTGGGTTTAATGAGCTCTTAAATCAGTTCTTGCACACTAATACTAATTCTCTTATCAAAAATAGGTCATTTACGCTGGTTAACAAATTCACCTGGCTTACTAGGTGTACGATTACTGATCTCAAAGCAGAACAAGGGGCTTCCTAAGTACATATAGATGACTGATTTAAATACCAGAACAGGGCATCACGTTAACGCCAATCAAAATCTTTACTATATATTTAATATCACTTCTAAAATGATGAAAGCAGAATTCTATGCTCCCACGTCTGATGGACAAGGCTGTAACTGTTATAAGCCAGATTGTTGTGCAATACAACATCTTCAATATTTGGGATAGTTGGTGCCTGAGAGCTGATTTTATATCTGTATTCTCAGATAGATATTAATGCAAACCAGTCTCATCAGTTTAGCCAATTTGGTTCTTTCAGTAAGTCCTGCCCACGGCCAAGCCGACGGACATATTTTCTCTCAGTCTGCTTGGTTCAATTAAAGTGAGAAAACATGACTTGGTAAAGGAATCATGTCTAAAGTAAAATTAAACCAAATGAGACTTAACCCATTCCCCCTCCGGGTGATCCCAACAAAAATTTGAAATGGAAATTCTGCAGTCTCTAGATCCATCATACCAGAAATCCATGAAGAATGTGCTAAGTTAAATTCATAATCAGCATGAAAGTAGCTCAAGCATTGCTGAAAAAATTTATTCCACTCGGTAAAGGCATTTCCTTTCATTGCATATACGGAAATAACAGGCAGTGATCTAGGAATAAAGGTCAAAAGAACAAAGGTTAATGCCTGGAACAAGCAGCTTCTGTGCATAAAAGGAAAAAAGAAAGCTCCTTATGATAGGAAGTTTAAATAACACGAATCATCAAAGATGCTTAGGCAGGCTCGAATTTTGCTTCCACTTCATATTTGAAATCCTAATTCATTCACCTGCATCAAGGAAACAAAATTTAGTTAATTTTTTCAATTCTTAATTGCAATAGGATAGACTATATACGATGCTAATTATGGTGTCCCAAAGACATTATTCTTCGTAGTAATGCTCCAACATTTAGAGTAATTTAATAATTAGATTACTGTACAATATTAGAAAATTGACATTAAGGTGCATGATGACTCAAAGGCAGCATTTGAATGTTTCAAATTTGTGTTGAAGCAACACAAAATAAGATTGTGCTAAACCAAGAAACGAAGCAATTGAATGAGTTTGATTTAAAAATTTCAAATGATTTAAAAATTTCAAACATCACAAATCATCACATCCTTATCGGGAAAATAATATAATAAATTGATTTTTTCCCAGGAAAAATAAACAGAAAATAAGGTCTTTTTCATTCTGTCTCATTCATGGAGATGTTGAAGGAATGGATAAGCAGCGGCTCAACCAATCGACCATCTCCTGGATTAGTATTACCTCTTTTTCCCCACACCTAAGGAGCAGAAAAACAAAATGAACATCCCTTTCTGCTTATTTTCAGTTGCCCGAAAGTTTATTAACTTGTTGTCACATCAAAGACATTATGTCAGACTTGCATGTCATCTTGTCAATATCAAGCTGCACTATTAAATGAATGCACAATCTATGCAAGAATAAAGTTCGAATATCCCATCCCAATAATAGTATATATAACTAAAATATTTTAACTGAATCTATGACATAAATAGATAAACAAGCAACTCATCAGATTAGATTACTCAATAATTAACATGACAATGATGATAATGACAACGACAACGATTAGTTTGTAAAAGACTATACATCAAAATAAGTAAAAGGACATTACAATATATGTACACAGCGCAAATTTGATGAAACATCATGCTGAAAATCTAAATTTATCCTATCAATAATTTGTTTCAGACTTGAACGCTTCCAACCTATACAATGGCCTGCATAATCATGCATATTTCTTTCCATTATTAACTATATGGGAAAGGGGTAGGGAAAAATTGAATATCTAAGACTTTGCATAAGCGTCATTTTCGAAGTTAGATAGCTTCTGTGCACACTCTTTTGCTTTCCTCCCCGAATTTTTTTATTCTTTGTCATGACTAGAAATATTAACATTCTAACAAAGTCATTGAACATGAAAACAAAAAGAGGAACTCCAAATGGCATTAGCACAAACGACCTTCCAAAACCCCACAGGGATATGGGTTTTCAACCTATCCAAAACAATTATCCAAATAAAAACCAAAAATATCAAAAAGCCATTACCAGAGTTTACAAGCTAAATCACAATGCAAAAGAAGGTGAGTATGAGTCGTAGCAAGATTATAATGCATCACATACACCCTTGGTCAGAGCATGATTTGACCTATGATCTTGTAGCAAACATTAGTATTCATCCTATCCAAATCAAATAAAACCATGTGAACGGAAGAACTATGGATGAAAAGGAGGTAATACTACACTTTTTATCAGAAAAAAAAAGGATGAAAAAGGAGGACTTGCAGGTAAAAACAGCTGGAGAGTCCAAGGACCAAACTCGAGGATTGGATCCCATAGGAAAAACAACAGAATTAAGTAGCTGATGCAAAGAGATCATATTGTCAGCTTCAAAATCATTAAGATTTTTGAAAACATATATGTTCCAAGAACAAGAACCATTAAAGTGATCCAAAAAGGAGAATATACGAGCATTATGACGCTAGGAAAAATTATACATGCGAGGGAAACGAAAAACTATAAAAAAAATTTCAATTCAAGGCCCTCCCAGAAGAGAAAACAACAACCCATCACCTATCCTAAAACTAAGAAAGGGGGAAAAGAATAATAAAGGTTAAGAATAACTTTATCGGAGCTCCTATAACTAATCAAAAACTACTTTAGAATCCCAACCATTCCATTGCAAACCAAACTTGATCTTAATCACTATACACTATAAAGAGTAAGATTCCAAAGGTAACCACCATAACCATTTAGCCAACAAAAACAGGTTTTTAAAAATAAAGCTTCCTAATAACCAAATCTCCTTCAAGCTTAAGCAAACAGTCTCTCTCCGAAGTCACACTCTGAACAAGACAAACAGAAATTTTTTATCGCCCTCACTGTACCTCAACTGCGTGGTGAGGAATTTTCGGACAGAGAAAGACAAAAAAGCAGAATACTAGAAAGACATGCCTACACAAGAGTAATGATACCACCCAGGAAAAAAGAGCAAACTTCCAACTCTAGACTTGTAGAAGTCCTATGCACCACAGGATCCCAACAATAAATAATTCAAGGATTGCCTCCCAAACGAACAATCAAGTAAGTGAAAGGTCACTGTAAGACATCACACCCAACCGGATTTGCCAACCCTTGAATACTCACTCCTCCACTTTAATATCTCCTGAACCAATCTTTCTAGGATTAAAACACAGGCACAGAATACACTAAAAGAAGATGTAGGATGGTATGGACATTGCAAAACTTCTCATGATCATATACACGGAAAAGAATCATGTCATCAGCAAACTGGTGGTAGAAAAATTCCACACTATCACGGAAAATTTCTACCTATCACTCCCTACATTAAAACCCTCAAACACACCTCTCAGTTTGCCACGAGAAAGCATACGACCCAGGACATAGACCACAATCATGAAAAGAAAAAGGCAAAGAGGATCTCCTTGCCTCAACCCATGCTGCCCCCCAAAATCACTCCCCTAGGCTTGCCATTTACCATATAGAAAAAGCCACAGAAAAAAAAGACAACCTAAGAGCTACTTCTGCCCCCTAAAACCAAAACCTTTCTCTATAGAACCTTATCCACAAAACTGCAATTAACCTGATTATAGGTCTACTCAAAATCCAACTTAAAAACCAGGCCTTCTTCTCAATATTTGAAGGTTTTTGCACCACTTCCTTAGCATTAAGAGAGGCATCAAGGATCTGTTTCACCCCCCAAAAAAAGCACTCTAATGGACAGAAATCCTCATTAAAGCACCTCATTCGACCTTTTTTTTTTAAATAAAAGAGAAAAATATTATTCACAAATGTACCTAGGGAGTACCACCCATATATAAAATAGTTATATATCTATTAAGTGGTCCATAGCTAATCCAATATCTTCCCAATCATGCACATTATGACCTAACAAGATAGATCCAAAAGTATGAAACCATGAATCTCTAATGTTTACAATATTAATTTCAATGCCCTCAAACGCCCTCGCGTTTCTTTTCTTCCACACAACCCAAAAAATGGTAAGTGGTATAAGAAATCTATGTCTATTCTTTTTACAATAACCCGCCCAAGCCCAATTCGATCTTAAAGAGAGCACTCAAGTAATGAGTCTATATACGCTTAGGACCAGGCTAATAGGACGATAATCAGCAACCTTACGTGAAACAATCTTTCTTGGAACTAAAACCACAACTCTATTATGTTGGTTAACCATACAAATTTCAAGTCCTCCAGGGGTCTGCCACAATTTGATCTGCTCTCCCCTTTCCCATTTGTCTTAATTATGTTAATAGGATGATCACGAGGGCTAGAGAAGAAAATCATTTCCAAGGGATAGTAATAATGATCAACGAGAACAAGCAAGTGTTGTCCTATCTTCTTATTACTAACAATTCTTTTCTCTTCTAGAAGCTGCACATATTTGCTTTTCTCCATATTAGATGTCTCCTTCTGGTTTTTCAAACTCTTTGGTTAAGATCAACCCAACCAAATTTGAATTGGCCCATATCAGGAGCTTGTTTAAGCGCATGAGCTGACTCGAGTATCTGATTGTTTCAGTGTCCTTTCCCATCTAATATCCGGAGATTCCTTTAGGCACTAGAACAATAAGGAAATCAAGGATCCCATCATCAACGATGTGCAAAGAAAGTTGGTGGGTTGGAGATGATGTCTATCCAAAGGTAGCATATTTCGAGAGTGTTAGGGAGTGTTTATTTATCGCTCATAAGCAGTTTTAAATACCTTATTTTAATATATCTGTTTGAGAACATAAAAAAAGTGCTGATTATGTTCCGATAAGCAGCTTTAAACAGGAAAAAATAAGTATCTCTTTTAACTTTTTCTAACTCTCTGCATATTAGCGTAGAATACTTATTTTCTGAACATATTTGGTTATTTGCTCACCGTTACATTTTCTTTTTCTTTTATAAAGAAAAGAGTAAATACTTATTCTAAGTAAATACTTATTCTAACAAATAATATCTTTATCGAAACATGTTGCTAATTTTCTAAATAAATATCTTTAAGCATATTTGTTTGACCAATCCCATATACTCCAACTCTCATGAAGAGCATTCTTTTTAATATTCCCATTTACACTATGTCCACAAGCCCTGTAATGTGGCTAAAAGCCTTGACATTATTTTTTCTGGGGTGCATTACAAAATAAAAAGGTCAGTTGCAATTCCATCAGATTACCAATTTCTGCTGAGAATTAAGCAATGTGGTCTCGGTTCCTATTTAATAAGGCTCTATGGGCCAAAGGAGTGGAGATTTTATACAAGTTGATAAAAGCTGCAGTGGAAGGCAATCTGGGCTAGATATGGCCTCATGACAGTGGGCTGGATGAAAGGTGTGGGAAGAGACATTCATAGCTGAAGTTTTTGGAAAGGCTTTCTATAATTAAAAGAAACCTAAAACGTAAAATCTAAAAAAATTGAAATTTTAAAACTAATTATTAAATAACAAAACTTAAAATACAAAAAATTTTAATCAAAATCCAGATTGAAGAAGTTAGGGAAAAATTTATTTACATTAAAACTAATACAATTTTTAGGTTTTCTTTTTGTTTCTAAGCAATAATCTAATATTAAATGTCCATGTGTGACATGTCAAACTGTTTGAAACTCAGACAATTAACATATAGCTAACAATGGTATATTAACTGAAATCATGAGTACGGAATTTTTAAGAATAAACTACATGTTGAATAAGAAAAACTTCAGATCACAAGGTACTAAGCCATACTTTGTCATATATTTTATGCAATTGTAAGTGGAACTAGACAGATTAACAATCCATCAAAAGAAATAGATAAACACGCAACTCACTAGATTAGTCTAGTCTATAAAATCACAATGACTACATGACAATGACCAGCATATTACATTGGGACTTATAAGAAGCAGCCCGCCATCAGAATCCAATTAGTGAAGTCATCATCAATTTCTGTTAAATAAAGATTATTAATACTATGGTCCCAATGTAAACATGACCCAATAATTTGTACAGTTTGGAACCTAAGCCTATGGAAGAGCATCAGAATCATGCATATCCCTTGCAGTTTCGTAACTTACGAATCTGAATCAAAACTGAAGATCCACAGCCTTACATGATCTTCACGCTTGCAAGTTGGCTTTAGCTTACACAATTCTGTTTTGCAATTTTTATATACATCATGATCCTTTTTCATGTTTGAGAAACATTAAAACTCTAATCCAGGCAGGGCTAGTATTCCTAACAGGAATGATGTACATAAAGATATAGATGCCTGGACTGCCCCACTAAATTGATACGGAACAGTATGGCCCCTCCGCAGGTCTCTTTTTTCACATGGGAAGCTGTCAAGGAAAGGATTCTCACTCTGGATAACCTCATGAAAAAAGGTATTACTCTAGCCAACAGATGTTTTCTATGCAAAGCTGACGCCGAATCCTGCAATCACCTCCTATTACATTGTACTTTCTCCCGTCAGCTTTGGTCCATGGTCTTGGGGCTTCTTGGCATTTGCTGGAGTACTGTGGATTCTATACAAAAGGAGCTAAATGCTTGGGAATTTTTATGCAAGTACAACAAGACTTATCGCCTAATCCCTCTCACAATTTTTTGGATACTTTGGAAAGAAAGAAACAATCATGCTTTCGAAGACAAAGAGGATTCTTTTGGAAACATCAAGGACAAATGGTTCCATTTTTTTGGGTCCACATTAATGGGACACCACCTTTGTAACCTTGATGATTTTGATTTCATTGTAGATATACTCTTAGATTTGTAAATCTTTTGTACATGGGTGACACCCCCTTGGTGCCTACTCTAATATATTTTTCTACTCTTTTATCTCAAAATAAATGATATACATAAGGATATAACTGGAATAGAATATAAACAAACTCCAATTCACGTTTATATAAACTCCCATACGTGCAACTTGCAACAACCATAAGTTGGAAAACTTTTTTATTGCGAGTCTACCAAAACTCGAATGCAGATGATATTATGGTACAGAGACCAGAGTCCAGAGTCTAAAGTCCAGAACCAGGCTCGAGCTTAAGTTTCTCTAAAACCTCAATCCTGAGCAGTACTTGGATTCTTAGAACATTTCTTCATCCAGCAAACGAAAATTTCCAAGAATGTTAATTTGGTTCTATTAAACTCCTAGCAAATGTATATCCATCATGCAAGTTCTTACTGATCCAAGAAAACTTTTAAAGTTGGATGTATACCATAGAAACCCCAGTCCTGAATGTGAATCCCTTCAAAGAGATCATCCTTAAAGACATCCATGCCCAATCAACCAAACTCCGTTTAGAGGAAAGACCATATCGCCCAAGTGCTATTCACTTATTTGCAAGTACACTGTACCAATCACTAATGCGACAGAATCTTTGCTGATATCCGTGTATAAACAAGGTACTAAGAACCATACTATTCTAACCCTCGATAAATAAAACACCAATTTTGAATACAAATGCAATCCCCATGCCTAAGCCTCATGCCACCAAAAAAATCACTCGGATAATAATCAATCATCTAGATTCTTACGGCTCTTACATCTTTCGGCAATCAGACAGTGAAGATGCAAAAATAGTAGGAATTTCTCTGAATAGTTTAGACCAAGTATCAACAAGAAGAGAATTTTAAAAAAAAAAAAAAGAATGGAGAACAAAGAAAAAAAAGGCGTACCTCAGATAGCAGAGGCAGTGGCAAGAATCATTCGGATTCAGCAGGCTGAGGCTTTGGCCCTAAGTCAAAAGAATCAAATTTTAGTGAGAAAAAACATGATAAGCAAGAGAGAGAGAGAGAGAGAGAGAGAGAGAGAGAGAGAGAGAGAGAGAGAGGGAAGGAGAAGAGAGAACCATGGAGAGAAGGATGGCGGCCGTCCTTGCCCCAGCCGATGCCGCGAGTTGAGTCTAGATACTGTTCAACGAGGTGGCGGCATTTCTGGTAGTGATTGACGCCTTCGATGCGGTAGCACCATCTGAGTTTCTCCCTCAGGATCTTCGACTTCTCAATGTTAATCCACTTCTCCCTAACCAGATGCTCCCTCATTTCCAGCATCGCCACCGGATCCTTGTACGGATGCGCCGGATCGAAGTCATCCGGCGCCGTCTCTTCGAACTCTGCTACTCCCTTCTTCCTCCCCATTTTTTCTTCTTCTCTCTGTAATTGGATTCGCAACAATATCCCGGGGTGGATGCAGGAGACTGTTTATGACGTTCCGGGAGTTGGGATCCGTGGGCCGGTTTGGATGAACTTCAGATTTGGGCTTGTGGTTAGGACTTCTATCGTCTGTTTCAAAAAGAGAAATAAGCTGCTAAAATTTTAAGTGAACATGAATTTACAAGGCGATCGTATATTATTTACGTAGTTAATAAAAGATAATTTAGAGAATAATAAAAAGTAATATTTTTTGTTTTTTATTAAATAAAAATAACAATGTATTTTTCTCAAATGGTCAATTTAAAATACAAGTACTAATTCTCAAATCGCCAACAATAAATTTAGAAATATATATATTATTTTACAGGATAAAATTACAAATTTAATAATTATTTAATGTGTTTAGTTGCAGTATTATTATTAACTTTTTCTTCTATCAAAGATTATAAATTTAAATAGAACCATTAACCATTGTAAATTTAAATTAGATTGTGTTATGATATATTCTCATGTAAAATTTGAATATGATTTAATTAATAATATATGATTTTTTATTTTTTATTTAAAAAAGAAAAAATGATATAGTAACTGCTGATCTGTACTGTATTTAATTTTGTTAGAACTCTCTGTTACTGTTTACACTTTCGATTCTAAGACCCCCAATACCTTTTTACCTAACCAAAAAAGACAGTAACCGTAAAAAACATCAGAAGGGTTACTGTGCGATTTTCAGGACCAAATCTGGTCTCTCATGGCTCGAGCCACAACGACCGGCTTATCGGCTTGAAACCTGCACATGCCATCAATCACAACTTCTGACACGTGAGCCGAAAGCTCGTCTACCTGTGAGCTCTCGGCTACAGCCTAGATCCCCAAGGTCAGCTCCAAATTAAGCTGACTGCCATCGGCTGGTTCTTCCAACTTCGCCAAGCATGGCTCCACCGTCTCAACTGACACGCTGTCACCTTCCGCGCCGCTATCACCTCCACAACTCGGACCCATCACCGATCCATCAGACTTCTCATTCCGACGCCGTTTCAGCCCCTCATCCTCCCTAGACTCATCAGCCCGCTCCGAGTTGATCTTGGATTTATTAGCCGGGCGCTTGAAACGGCTCCGGGTTTTGACCTTGCAGAGCTGATTGGAAACGTCTGAGCTCTCTTGTTTTGACACGTGGCGGATGTCGCCAGCCTTCAGGGGTGGGGTGGAGCTGCTCAGAGCCACATCCGAGGAAACTTGCACGATCTCCTCGCCTTTGAGAACGGCTTCGACGGCGGCTTCGCAAAGCTGCCAGCTTCCGGACCATAACAACCCGGCCGACCCATAAATCGGGTTGACGATCCTCCCGCATGCCTCATACAACAGTGATCTAAAAATAGCTGCAGAAAATCAAAACAAAGAAAGTAATTAATACCATAATTAATTAAACAACTGAGCTAGCTTAAAAAAAAAAAAAAAAGCACCATGAAATGGGTATTGAAGAATTACAAGGGCGGAGATCATCGGCACCGGCATTGATGAGATTGAGGAGTCCTGCACGACCATAGAACTTGGCAAGAAAGAGAGTAGCATTGGCTTGCGATTCCGGAGTCTGAATCCATTGGAGACAGGGTTTGATGATGCAATCGTCGCTGCAGCCTTTGCGGAGGGCTCGGCACCCGTTACAGCTGATTCGCATGGTGGGTTTTGCCCCTGTTTTGGGAGCGAGAAAGTGACGAGCAAAGGGAAATACTAGAGGAATTGTGGCCCGAGATGGGATGGTGTGGAAAAGGACTGGGTTTCATGATTATTTATGCAAGATTTGAGGACGTGGGTTTTAGCACACAAGGTGGGGGCGCAGTGGTTTCCAAGAAAACAGGGGATGTGGTTTGTGGGTTTTCTCTTTTTGGATTTTATTGGGGAAATTACCTTGTCTTTAAATACTGAGATTTTGTTATTTAATTTTAATATGATTTGCAGCCATAAAAATAATTTAGGAACATTCGGACAAATATAGAATTTCGGAAATCATAATACCATATTTTATTATTTGCTTACTGATTTTAAAATTTATTTAATTATTATTAAATTATAAAAACATTTAAAAATTCACTAATAAAGCAGCCACGCAGGCAGATTTGGTTCACAGCGAGTAACAGAATGCAGAACACCACGTGTAAAATACGTCAAAAGATCCCACTTTGCTGACGAGTCGCCACATAGTGGTTGGCGGGAGGTGTCCTTTCCTCCACGCGCGAAAATAGCAGTGCTGCATACGCCTCGCGAATCCACCATTGGAAGATAGGAGCATCGTGATACGCGCGGGAATGAGGAAGGGACTTGGAGTGAATGAAACCGTATTGGGAAGGTCGCCTATTGGGAGTCTACTCCCGGTTTTGTGGAAAAAGGATTTGAGTGGTTTTGGGTTTTGTAGGCGGGGGAAGGACTGTGGGCGCCCTTCGAACTTGGCACTTGGTTTTGGGGAAACGGGTTGGTGAAATTTGCTTTTTAAGGGGAATTTAAATATATATATATATTATTAAAATATTATTATTTTTTCCTCCCGAAGATTCTTTCTTATTTGTTGGGGATTTTTTGCGTTGAGAAAAATATTTATAATATAAAAAAGTAATGATTTGATGTTGTTGACATTTTAATTAAAAATATTTGATAATCATGGACTAATTATGTAATAATCATTGACAAGCTGCACGTGAATGAATGATCATGGGGATTATGGTATATAATAAAGAAGAAAAATACGTCATTTGAATTTTATTTTTATTTTTTAAAAACAAAAATAAACATTATATCATCTCAAATTTTAAAATCTGAAAATGAAACTAATGTGATAATTATGATTACATATATTATACAGAGATAAAATTTTAAATATTATTGAGAAAAAGAAAGAAAAGAAATCTTTTTTTATTTATTAAATGATAAATCTTTGTTACAAGCTAATAGAGTTATTAATATTCAACAAAACTGCTTTAATAAGTTAAATGCGACAACTGTACTTACTAAAATAATTTAGTACTAGAATAAGTCAAGTTAAAATAA